>JAQZBX010061674.1:0-17055 GCA_029593785.1 Cabassous unicinctus
AAAAAAAAAAAAGAGTCACGCAGACCTGCATGCCATCCTGGCTCTGCCGTTTCCCAACTGTGTGGACTCTGTTTCCCTATCTGTAAAATGGACATAGGACCTATCTCATAGGTGTGTTCTGAGGATCACATAAGACAGGGTTTGCATAGTGCTCAACCAGTGCCTCGCTGTAAGAATGAAAGCCAGTATCTAATAAAGGCTTACTATGTGCCCAAAGCTGGTTCAAGGGCTTTACTCGTATTGACCCATTTAACCCTCATGACAACCTTATGAGGTCAGTTACTCTTATCACACAGTGAGTTAAAGTCACTTGTTTAAGGTCTTTAGCTATAACCCAGGCATTCTGGCTCCAGAGTTTGTATTTTTCAGCACTGTAGTAGACTATACTGTCTCATAAATAATGAAGACACAATAAATGCCAATATTATTACTGCTTTTGCAAAATATCTCAAAAGTCAACAAAGTTTAGTGGCTTTTAAGTCCCTGCCAGGCTACCTTTCATTCATGACAGCTGTTTATCAAGGAAGGGAGGCAGCCACATTCTTTAAACAATACATCTGGGAACAAAACTGCCCTCAGCTGATCCATAGCAGCTCAGATGATTAAAACTATGTGATGGACAGAGGTCAAGACCCCAGGGAGGGGCAGGGGAGGATCCTGACCCACTCACTGGTGTTCACTGGCTGCTCATGGTCCATTAGGCGAAAGTCAGACAATCTCTATGCAGAAGAAGGTCTCATAAAACTAATCCCAAATGTCATCCTTACCAAATCTACCCGAGGCCAAAGCAGAGCACTTGTAGAAACTGCTTTGGATATGAGTCAGAACTCCCTGGGTCACCTGAGGTATGACTCACAATGCATCCTTGGATTCTCAATGAGGAGGTCACCTGCCTCACAGCCAATGGCCTCATTTCCTATTGCTACTTGCTGTGGTTCCCAAAGTTAAAATCTTGGCTAATGGGCATGAATATCCTTGTGAGTGTGTGTGTGAGTATATGTGTTTGGGAAGCAATGGTGAATGTTTAAACCCTCAGAAGAGGTCCCTGGTTTTGATATCATTGGTCTGGTCTGATTAGCTCGTAAGTTAGCACGTAGTAGGTTCTCATGAGGCTGAGACCGTGGAGTCTATCTATAAAAGCTATATGGTTTTACACAGAGAGAAACCATGTTTATCATAGATGTTGAGGAAGAACATAGGTAGACAAGAACTGGCTGGACATAAAATTATCGCCACTATTGGGGAAAGGATTCAAAGGGCATCATCAGTGAATAAAAGGACAGTGCCTTATGGCCTCAGAGGTAGATTCAGGCCAAATGCTGCAACCAGATTTCAGAATCTCAGTGTGAACCATTACAATAGACTTTGATGGCTAATGGCGGTTAATACAAGAAAAGGGGCTTCTTTATCCTCAGTCCCCAACTGCTGCAGCTGAACCTGTGTGGCTGGGCCACCATCATTTGACTGAAGACTATATGAGTCTTAGGGTTCCTTTTCAGTTGTTTTGCTGATACTCACCAGGAAGCAGAGTTCACCCTGGCGGAAGGGGTTAGGGCTCTCTCCAAAGGCAGGCAGCTGTGTTCCAAGACCTCTGGAGAATGTAGTCATTTGTTTACACAGCTAAATCAAACACCACCTTTGGAGGAGAAGCTGCAGTAGCAGCAGGCTTCCTTCTTCAGACTGTGACCTCTCCAACTCTAATTCAAACACATTAACTAATAGATAAATTAAATTATCTATTGGGTGGGAAATGCTGTCTAGTGGTGGCAACAAAAGAAAGAATCTCTGCAGCTCTCTTTTTGCTTGAACTTGACAATTAAAGGGGCCTGGCACCCTACGCTGACGCCATGGCATAAGCAGCCATAGTTCGACCCAGGACATGTCAGGGGTGAGGTCATTAGGGATAAGGGAGGCTCTGCACCCGTGGAGATGTTGGCTCTATAATTCTGCTCTCACATCTTTAACCTCCAAGCTCAGGCAGAGAGAACAAGGAGGCTGATGAATGCCAATGGAAGCCTGCAGTGCTTCTGCTGGTGTTACTGTAGGCACCTGGGGCTCCTTTTGAAAAATGCCAATGGAGTGGGCAAACATCCCAGAAGGACTTTCCTGGCAGATCTAAACTGTAACACACAAGATTCATTTCCCACTACATGGAAAAAGCCACTGGGAAGAATAGCTTTGGGCTATTTGAGTTGGTTGAGGCACTGCAATAAATCTTAGCATACACATTGGGCACTGTGAACAGACATCTGAAACGTTCAACCACAAAGGGAAAGGAAACACTGCAACTGGAAGACAAAGAGATAGGAAATGCACAGCTGCTAAAAAATGTCCTGTTTCTACAATAAATACATTAGATACAGTAATGAAACAAATACAAAGGTCAAGCTAGAGTGCAAAGACTCACACTGGACCAAATGCTTGTTATCTAGTTGGGTCCAAGGGAAGACATAGCAACCTGGGTGACGACTGCAGGGGACTTTAGCTCTCAACACAGTGTCCTGTCACTTATAGGATGAAGCTCAAAAAGGCCCTCAGGGGCCTTGCTTTGTTGACATTTCTAGTCCAAACACTACTATTCCTCCCATCTCACTCCCCTGATGCTATAGCCACACCTCTACCCAGACTATCTGCTTCACTTGAACTTGTCTTGCACAGTCACACATCTTTCTTTCTGCCTGAAAATGCCTTTCTGCCTTGCCTAGCTAGCAAATGCTACTCAATCTTTAAGGTACAGCACAAATGTTAATTTCAGTTTTAATTTGACATTAATGGGTTTCTATTTTATGCCACTGACATTCCATTAAAGAAAGTCAGGAGATCAGAAAGATAAATAAGACAGGGTTTCAGAACTTAAGGGGTTCATAGTCTACGGTGACGGGGAGGCATTTAAACAACTAATTATCAAGGGCCATGGTGAAGGGAATATGGTACATAGAAGAAGACTTGAAACACAGAAGCTGAGTGCTGAAGGATGAATGCAGGTATCGACCAGGCAGTCAAGGAATTGGGAAGACAGGGCTCAGCCCATACAAGGTGAGAGGCCTGAGGCAGCATGCCATTCCATATGATGTGGAAGAGTCATGATGGGACTAGACTGGGAGGGCTACACAGCACAGCAATGAGGAGTCACTGAGGAGCTTTGGATGGGGTGACTCATGGTGAGCTGGGACTTTAGAAAGATCTCATTGGAAGTGGTGTGGGAGCTGAACAGAAGCAGAGAAAGACTGAAGGTCCAGTGACCAGCTAGGATTCAATGGTCTTGCGGAAGATGATACAGAAGGTCATGGAGAGGAAGAGGAAAGAGGGATTTCAGAGACAATTTGGAGGAAGAATTGACAGTTCTTGAAGGATTTTTGACATTTTGAACTTGGATTTGTGCAATCTTTTTCTACTCCATCAGACTGAATTATTGTTCAAAAATTCCTTTGAGAGAGAATTACTAGGGCATTATTTAATGTCATGCTTATTTCTTCCAGTAGAATGTCAGCTTCTAGGGGCCAAGGACTACTCGCATTTATTTAGAGGTAGGTAATTCAGTAAATGCAAATGTTTGAATGATTGAATGAACTCACATTTTTTCTTTGTTTCTTACTCTAAATCCAGTCATTTTCAAGCACAGAATATTCAATCAGAATAGTGTCTATCCTGAATATTACAAAAATAATAACTGCTGTCTTCATTGGACTCATATAATTTATCCAAGCAGTACTTACTGAACCCCATACTTAATAAGCCCCACATATTATAGGGGATAGAATCTTCTCATCAGAGCCAGATAGATCTGGGTTAGAATTCTGGATCCCCCACATATCTGTTGTGGAATTTTAGGCAAGTCAATCAAGCTCTTTGAAGCTCCATTTTTAAGTCTATGAAACGACAACAATAATACTGGCGGGGACAGGGTTGTTGGGAGCATTCCATAAGAAGAAACGTGAAAGTGCCCCACATGGTGCCTGGCTCGTGCTCCCTTCCCTCCACGCATGACCGCTAGCCCACTCCCTGCCGGGATTCTCCTTCCTCAGACTAGTTTTATGTTTCTAAGAGATGGAAGAGGCAAAAAATAAGGTCATTGCCCATGAGTTGCTTATGATTTAGGGTTCATGGCCCTTGCCATAAATACTAGCTCTAGTGGTTTAGACTGCACCCTTCCTATCTTTCTCCCCTTTTCTCCCTAGGCTCTCAATACTTATCTTGAGTCAATGAAATAACAGAAGAAAGCAATGGGACTCTAAAGTACATTACATGGTCTGTAGCTTTGTATTCTTAATCCTATTTGTTCTTAAGCTAACCTTAAAAATATTTAACCCTGAGCACATTCCAGGTGGGTGGTGATGGCATGTGGCCAAGAGCAGGCAAGGAAGAGAGAGAGGAAAGATAGTACCCAAAATCCTGCTGCTGATCATTCCTCAACAAGATAATCACCTTTAGATAATAAAGAGTTAAGCATATGCATCAACTGTGTTGATAGCTGAGGAGAAAGCAGTTAATGCAGGCATGCTTTTTAAAAAACTCAGTGAAAGCTGGTTGTTACTGGTTAAAGTACAATTTTATGCCTTATCAGGGGTATTTTCACATTAAAGTTTGGCTTAATTCAGCTTCCTGATGTGAAATTCAAGACCTGAAATTTAAATATACTATGAAATGCAAATACATTGTGAATTCTAAATAGTATTTCATCTTTGCCAGGCATAACCTTTAACTAAACAAAGAAAGAAGAAGGGAGGGGTGTAGTGTTTGTTTTAACTAAAGGGTAATCAGAGGAATAATTTATTAATTTTTCTAATTGTGCTTTTTTCCCCAAAAGCAAAAGTATATGTGAATAAAGACCCATATAAATCATGAACATAAAAGGTGTACACATACCAGGTTAAGATATTTACTTGTAGGAAGACTCATTTGTCCTTGATCTACTTAACTTTGGAGATGGGGTGATCAGAAGGCCCGAGAGAGGGACCCCTCCCCATGTTAGAGACCTGTGGCTCTCAGACTGACTGTCACACTTTCCCTAGCCCCTGCCCACCTACTACCCAGGAAAAATAATTTTTACTTATTTCTTCATTTTTCCAAGCTTGGGGCAGGGTGTTGGAGGAGAGGCAGGAGGTGACCACGGGCTGAATGAGAAGGTAGTAGTCCCTTACTGTGGAAGTGCTCTGAGGACAAGAAAAATTCCAGAGTCACTAGACCAAGATTTGCCTGGATAGGCCCCAGAACGGTCATCCGAGGTCTTCAGGAATGGCCTGGCACAGTCCTGAATCTAAGCCAACTGACTCAGGTGACTGTGAAAAGTGTCTGTACAGTCCCTGGTTAACATTGGCACGGAATTTTTGGATGGGAGAAAAAGGTACATTCCTCACTTGGTCTAAGGTCCAGGGAAGGACGTCCATGTTGTTCACGACAACAGCCATCATTTATGGAGGGTCTCTACCATGAGCCCAGCGCTTTCCTATGAAAGCCACCTAGAAAGGAGGACCTTACCACCTCTCCCTGGCAGATGAGGGCCTGGGGCAGAGAAATGGCGAGCATGTGCCAAGTGTTCCGTCCTCACAGCAACCCTAGGAGGTCAGTTGTATTAATATTTTGATTTTACGGATGAGGAAATTGAGTCTTAGAGGAGTGCAGGAACTTTCTCAGTGTCACACAGCTAATATGTAGCAGAGATCCAGGCCCGTCTCCCCTCAAAGGGCAGGTGAGAAGTTTTCATGAGGAGGAGGGTGATATTGCATCCAAGTGACCCAGCCGGGCAGATCCAGGGGAATAGGATACTCTCACTCAGGGTCAGTCAATGGAATGTTCAGTCTCTAGGGCCTCAAGCGAAACAGAAAGGAAGTGGCTCTGGCCTTTCTACTGAATGAAGAGAAAACCTGAATCACCCCCATTTCCTATCATGACAAAAGGCTTAAAGATTTGCTCTTAGTTCTTGGAGTTGCTGTTATTGTTCAGTTACACATCTGGGTGCCACACTGACCCAGTTAGACATAATTTTCATTTTAAAACGTGTTTTTGTTTAATTTTCCTTAAACAGTTTTTGTTGTTGTTGTTGTTTTGTCTTTTTTTCTCTTTTGGAATAGGTTGACCAAGGAGGACGTTGTCAAACCTCTTCCCAACAAGTCATATTATTGAAAAAGAGCCTGAGCTGGCCTTAAACAGCCTTGGAAGCATCACACTTGCTTCCCTGTCTTGGGGAGATGCTTAGAACCATCTGCAGAGTTTTTCATGCTCTGTCTGCTCCTGAGGAATCCTCAGGATGGGGTGGGGTCTTCAAGACTCCTCTAGACTTTCCAAAACACAAGAACAAAGATGGAAAGATCCAGGGCAAATTGCCTGTGATTTGCCTCTTCCTCACTGAACATTCCACCTACTATGTTCTCCTTTCATTTCGACTCCCTGGCTTTCCTCCCTGCCCCACCTCCCTCCTGGGGAGGGAAGATCAGAAACCGCGTCCTCATTTTCTGCAGGGTTCAACCACCATCGAATCCCCTCTTAGGAACCCCTGACTTGTGGCTACCATCGTCTTTGCTTAGGAACACATAGCTCACTTAAGGGGATGGCAAGGCCCTGGGGAAGTCTTGGCGACTTGGGCAGGATGTGATTAGCAGATTCTTAATCCCTAGAGGAGCTCCAGGTTACTGGCTAGGTGACTGGGCCTAATTTAGATGAGGTGCTACTCTCCTCCAACTAATCAGAATATTTTTGTTTGTATTTTGGTTAAAAAGCTAATATTTATTAAATATTTGCTATATGTCAAACACAGCTCCAAGTGCTTAGTACAAATTAATTCATTTACTTTTCATAACAAGCCTATTAAGTAAGTACTACTAATATCCCCATTTTGCAGATGTGGAAACTGAGGCAAAACTGGTTAGGATTTGAATCCAGGCAGTCTGGCTCCGGAGGCTGAATTCTTAACCATTTAAACAGATATTACGTGTCTGTTGGATGCCTGGTGCTGTATTAAGCACAAGCTACACAGAAAAAATAATCAACATGACCTTTATGTATATGATACAAATGTCAAGTCAAAGAAAAGACAAAAGTAATATAGAATACTCTCTAATAGTACCTTACAAAAACATGGTGAGAAGCATTGAATTCTGTTCTGCAATAATAAAGAAAGAGAAGCCCTCTCCTTCATCCATGCCCTTCTAAGGGTCCTGCTTATATTATAAGGACAGCTGGGTAGAAGGTGTTGGCAGCTTGAGCATGATGTGGGGCGTGGAGTTAGCAGGTAGAGGCACCATGGGAAGAGGGCAATGTCAACTGAGTAATTATACAGGGGGACTCCCAGACCCTACACTTCTAATAGGTCTGTAAATATACAGATACTCCAGGCCTCTCCCCTGGAAATTCTGAGTCGGTCCATCTGGGTTGGTACCCAGGAATCTGTTTTGTAACAAGCACTGAGGTCCTCTGTCTTCTTGATGAGTTGGGAATCACTTAGCAATTGCCTGAGCCTTGGTGCTGCTGCTACTATACCCAGCACTTGTGATAACCTGCCACTTCCATGGTTCTGGAAGGGGAGGGTCACACATGCTAGGGAAATTCTGGTGGTGGCAGGGGTAGCAGAGAGACAGCAAGAGCATCCAGGTGACAGACTGAGCCAGGCTTTTCTCACTAGTCAATTATTCCTCATGACCCGGGAATATAGGGCAGTGACTAGTTCCTGGGGGTTCTTGGCTTAATTCCCTCTCCTATTGCCCAGAGGGTCTTCTTCCCTCTACAGGTTCTAGATGAAACAAAGCCCAGACCTGACCCACTCACTGGTGGTGTGGTAAGCCCTTAGACGGAGATATTCCCTGGAGGTTTGAGGTAGTGAATGAAAGAATGACTAAGACATGCACGCTGACCTTGAATAACTCCAGTCTGGCAGTTCAGCCTGAGATGGACACATTAGCAGATCATTCTGCTATAACTTGGATAGTGACATACGAGAGGTGTGAAAAGAGGGCTAGCAGCACACTGAGGAGGGAATGACCAATATTGAAGCGGAAGAAGTGACATTTGAGAACTGAGTCTCAAAGATTGAATAAGTAGCAGTTCAAACGAAAGGTCATTTCAAGCTTCAGTAGATATATATTTTTCTGCCCGGCGTTTCTTCTTTTGGGGCAACACCCTCTCCCATTTCACAGTAATCTTGCCCAGTCCATGAGGGTCACATGAAGCTAACTCTGCTTCCCCTACTCCCCTGGTGGGCATATGACCTAGGCCTGCCCAATCCAGAGTACACCATCTCTCCGAGCCTGAGGGATTCGGGGAAAGGTATGTGGGCCAGGCCAATAGGAGAACTCCCTGGGAGTATTGCTTATGCTATGGGAACGTGACTCCTTTCTGTGGAATTGTTAACTGTAAAGATGACACTGAGGGCTGTGAGCAGCTGACTCATCACCCAACAGAGAGACCAGGTCAAGAACGAAGCCAATAGAGGCAAGCAGAAAGGTGAAAAGGAGGGACCCAAGAGTCTCATGGTGGCATTCAAGTCCAGATCCAGCTGAACTTCAAGGTTAGATCAACCAATAAATTCTTTTTTTGTTTAACCAAGAAATATGTGACCAAAAGAAGTCATGGGCAGAGAAAAGAGCAAAGGAATGGAATCATAAGAGGTCAGGCTATGTCTGGGAGACATGAAAGGGCAGTGCAGAGAGCAAGGAGTGCAGTGGCTGGAAATGTGGGCTGGGGAAGATTTTGAAGGAACTTGTATTCTATGGGGATTGAGTCATTATGTTTTAAACATGAGAATGATATAGCAGGTGTGTGTTTGGGAATGGAACTCTGGTGTCAGTATGGAGAAATGCCTGAGTCATCAGGAACAAATGTTAGACTGGTTGAAAGATAAGATCTTTATCCTCAGGAGACTGGAAAGCAAGAGGCAGAGCTGAAGGTCATTTAGGAGATAAAGCTGACGAATCTTGGTGAATAGTTTGAGGCAGTAGAGAGGTCAGAAGGGCAGGCTCTGAATTCAGGCTGACCCAGATTTAGATCCTGTCTGCTATACCTAACAGCTGTGGAATGGGAACTTAGTTAACGTCTTTAAGCCTTTGCTAAATGGGAATGATAATTCACACTTCACGGAGTTGTGTGAGAATTAAATGAGTTAGTGTATGAAAAAGCATTTAGCTCAGCCTTTTATTAAGTAATACTCAATAAATGATAGCTGCTGTGTGGAAGGTGAAGAAGAAAGAAAATTAAGGATGACCCTAAAATTTCAAGCTAGAAAATTTGGGCAAATGCTGATGAAATGTATCAGGATAAATGCAACAACTGTATGCCAATAAATGAGATAACCTAGCTTAAATGGAAAAATTCCTAGAAGCACATATACTACCAACACGGACTCAAGAAGAAATAGAAGATCTCAACAGACTGAGATTGAATTAGTAATCACTTTCCAACAAAGAAAAACCCATGACCAGATGACTTCACTAATGAATTTTACCAAACATTCCAAGAAGAATTAACTCTACTACTTCTCAAAGTTTTCCAGAAACTTGAAGAGGAGGGAACTCTTTTCAATTCATTCTATGAGGCCATTACCACTGTAATACCAAAGTCAGGTAAAGATATCACAAGAAAAGAAAATTATAGCCCAATAGCCTTCATGAACAAAGATGGGAAAATCCTCAATAAAATACTAGCAAGCTAAATCCAACAGCACATTAACAGAATTATACACCATGATCAAGTGAGATTTATCCCAGGAATGCAAGGGTGATTCAACATAAGAAAATGAGTTAATATAATACACTGCATTAACAAAACAAAGGGGAAAAAAAACACATGATCATTTCAATTGATGCAGAAAAGGCATTTGACAAAATCTAGCACCCTTACCGGATAAAAACACTCAGAAAATTAGGAATAGAAGGAAGCTTTCTTCACATAATAAGGAGCATATACAAAAAAACCCACAGCTAACCTCATACTCAATGGTGAAAGACTGAGAACATTCTCCCTAAGATCAAGAACAAGACAAGGGAACACTGTTACCACTGTTATTCAATATTGTACTGGAAGTTCTTGCCAGAGCAATCAGGCAAGGAAAAGAAATAAAAGGCATCTAAACTGGACAGGAAGAAGTGAATCTTTCCGTATTTGCAGGTAACATGATCCTACATATGGAAAATCCTGAAAAATCCACAACAAAGCTCCTAGAGCTAATCAGCTAATCAATGAATTCAGCAAAGTAGTGAGGTACAAAATCAACATGCAAGTCTGTGGTGTTTCTGTATACTAGTAATGAACAATTTGAAAAAGAAAAAAAAATCCATTTACAATAGAAACCAAAACATCAAATATCTAGGAATCAACTTAACCAAGGATATAAAGGATTTGTGCATAGAAAACTATAACACATTGTCATAGGAAATTAAATGGGGCCTAAGTAAATGGAAAGACATTCTATGTTCGTGGATAGGAAGAATAAGTATTTTTAAGATGTCAATTCTATCCAAAGTGATTTACAGATTCAGTGCAATCCCAATCAAAATCCCAACAGCCTTCTTTGCAGAAATGGAAAAGCCAGTCACAAATTCATATGGAAGGGTAAGGGACTCCAAATAGCCAAAAACATCTTGGAAAAGAAGAACAAATTTGAGGACTCACATTTCCTGATTTTAAAAATGTATTACATGTAAATATTCTCACTGTCCTGATTTTGTGATAATCAGGGTAGGTTAAACATTTGCTAGATTAGAAACCATGCATGTGTCCCCAGTCCTAGTTTTTCTCCCTAGATCTGGTTTTTGGAATGTTGGTGATAAACTAAGACTGATTTATTATATGACCATCCTGTATGGGAAAAGACTGTAACTTTGGGTATCTTTGATCAACCTGAAGAGATATATCAGGGGAACAGATGTGGCTTGGCTGGATGGGTGTCCATCTCCTATATGGAAGGACCTGGGTTCGATCCCTGGGACCTCCCAGTAAAAATTTAAAAAAAGAAAAATATAGAAGTTGCATGGGCTACCAGGTCCCGTGCGCGGGTGCGCTGACAGGCCCTGTGAGCAGGTGAGCTGCCAAGCCCCGCGAGCCATGCAGGAGAGTGTCACACGGGAAAGCCAAGACGAGACGTTTCGAAAAACCAGGAACTAAGGTGATCCAGGCAGTAGGACGCCTCTCTCCCACATTGGAGGTTCCGAGGATCAAATCCCAGTGAAGACAGGAGGAGAAGGATGAGAAGAGAGGGCAGGAAACAGACACAGAGTCGCCCAGCAAATGGACACAAAAACAGCAAAAATGGGGGTGGGGGTAAAAATGGATAAAAGTAGACAAATAAATCCTTAAAAAAAATGTGTGGGGAGGAAGATACGGACTATAGTTAGTAGTAATACTTTGATGATGCTTTTTCATGATTTGTTAACAAAATGTTTCACAACAATGCAGGGTGTTTGTGGGGGGGAGGTGATATGTGAGAGCCCTGTATGATGTTATGCATGTTTGTTTTGTAAGTTCATGATGTTTACTGAACACTTATAGTTTATATATGTTCATGTATGAATGATATACTTCAATAAATTGTTTTAAAATGTATTACAAAGCTACAGTAATCAAAACAGTTTGGTATGGGCACAGAGACAGACATATAGACCGATGGACTTACGAGTTCAGAAATAAACACTCACATCTATGGCCAACTGATTTTTGACGAGGATGCCAAGTCCATTCAGTGGGGAACAAATAGTCACTTAAACAAATGCTGCTGGGAGAACTGGATAGCCATATGCAAAATAATGAAGGTAGACCCCTCCCTCACACCATATACAAAATCCACTCAAAATGGGTCAAAGACCTAAAATAAGAACCAACTATAAAACTCCTAGAAGTAAACATAGTGAAATATCTTCAGGACTTTGTGTTAGGAAATGGTTTCTTAATCTTTACACCAAAGGCATAATCAACAAAATTAAAAACTTTTGTGTATCAAAGGACTTTATCAAGAAAGTAAAATGAAAACCTACAGAATGGGAGAAAATATTTGTAGACTATATAATTTGATAAGTGTTTAATATCCAGAATATATAAAAGAAATCCTACAACTCAGCAACAAAAAGACAAACAACCCATTTAAGAAATGAGTAAAAGATTTGAAAAGACATTTCTCCAAAGTAGATACACAAATGGCCAATAAACACATGAAAAAATGCCCAATGTCAATAGAAATCAGGAAAATGCAAATCCCAAACCACAAGGAGATACCATTTTATACTCACTAGCATGGCTACTATTAAAAAGGGGGGAGGGAGGGGAATAATGTGTTGGGAGGGTATGAAGAAATAGGAACACTTGTTCATTGCTGGTGGGAATGTAAAGTGGGGCAGCCACTGTGGAAAACCATTTGGCGGTTCCTCAGAAAGTTAAGTATAGAATTACCATATGACCAAGCATTTTAACTCTAGGTATATATTTGAAAGACTTGAAAGAATTGAAAGAAGGGAATTGAACAGATATTTGCACTCTGATGTTCACAGAAGCTTATTCACAATTGCCAAAAGGTGTAAGCAACCCAAGTGTCCATCAACAGAGGAGTGGATAAATAAAATGTGGTATATCCATACAATGAAATATTATTTGGCTGTAAAAAGGAATGCATGTGACAACATGGATGAACCTTGAAGACATCATGTTGACTGAAAAAAATCAGACACACAAGGACAATATTGTATGATCTCACTTATAAGAAATAAGCAGAATATGTAAATTCATAGAGTCAGAAATAGAATACAGATTTCAAGGGGCCAGGAAGGACTGGGGAATGGAGAGTTAATGTTTAATTGGCATGGAGTTTCTGTTTGGGGTAAAGGAAAATGCCTGGCAATGGATGATAGGGATAGAGGCACAACTTTGTGAATGTAATTAACACTACTGAATTATATATTTGGAAGTAGATAAAATGGGAAATATTGTTACCAGGGAAAAAAATCCATAGAACTGTACAACACAAAGAGTGAACCCTAATGTAAACTATGGGCTATTGTTACTAGTATAATAATAATTTTAAAAAGTATAATATTGTTTCATCAACTGTAACAAGGGTGTGACACTAATGAAAAATGTTAATAACAGAAAATGTGTGAGAGGGGGCTTATATGGGAACTCTGTACTTTTTGTGTGATTTTTCTATAAGCCTATAACTGCTCTAATAAATAAACAGAAAAGACAAAAGAAATGCTGAGGAGAACAGGATGGGGAGGGAGAACATAAATTTGTTTTTTGGACATGTTGAGTCTGATGTGTCTGCTGAACCTAGGAGTGGTATGTCCAGGAAGCAGTGGGATCTCAGAGCCAGACATTTGGTGGATACAAGCCAATGGATGGTCCCTGAAGCAATGGCAGACCAGAAAGGGCTGAGGACAGATACTGACATTTGACGGGCTACAAGGGAGGAGGAGCCAATCAAGGAGGAGTGAAAGAGCAGGTAGGAGGTAGATGTGAAGAGGGAACTGTTTTGACTGTGACTAAGCTGTTTGCGAATAGGATCCACCTCTCTTTTGGAGCTATGGGTATCCTTGTTTCTTTAGTGGGAAATGGTAGCTTAAACCTAAGACCACTTTGCTAAGGCACCTCTGGTTCCACCCCTGGGGCTGTCTACAAGGGATGTCTTCACTGTGGCCTTCAGGTGACTTGCTGCTCCTTACCTCCAGGTATCGATTAACCAGGCGTAGGGTGTGATCGGTGACGTTCAGGAGGTCCCTCCAGTTGAAGCCAGCCATGTCATCAGTCTGGCCCTCTTGAGGACCCTTGTAGAGGAAGTTCAGCACAGCTTCAACAGTGATACCTTCTTCACCAAGCTGCCTGTTCACAACATCTTTTACCATTGGGTTCTCCAAAGTGTCCTTAGGAGGAACAATACAGTTATGGCATTAAAAAATTCCACAGGATCTTTGGTCTTGTTCTTGGGCCATTTCCCTTTTTTAATTATTAGAAATAGATGCCCTAAGGCTCCTTAAAAGGCTAATGGGTTTTGTTCCATTACAAGGCAGACCTATCCATATCCCTTTTCCTGCAAATACATGAGACTCTATAATGGAGGAGAGATGTGTATGTGTGTGTGTTGGGGGTTGAAAGGGGTGTTGGTATATAGGAAGCTTTCTTTTCCTTATGAATATTTTTATCTCTCTTAATTATGCCTGTTATATAAGACTCTTGTCTCTTGTCTTTGCAAAGCTGGAAATGAGACCAGCCATCCAGGCTCAATCATCTTTGCTGTTATAGAGCTTGTCCCTTTGGGAGACGCCCCTTCAAATAAATCTGAGGTCCCCCAAGTGAATTCATAAGAAGAAGAAACATCAGGAAGCCTTTGGTACAGTTTTTAGATTTTCCACAGAATTCAAGAAACACATTTCCCACTCAAAGTCAGTGACTGCTCTTGGTGACCTTTGGGCCTTGCTTGTTACATTTCGGTCTAACTCCACTAATGATGAACCCTTTCCTGGGAAAAGGAAACAAATGGAACTTTCTGGGCCCTTCTTCCCCTGCCCATCCATCCTCTAAGGCCGTCCGTACTCTGATCATGGCCATCTGTGTGCTCTTGTCAAAGAAGTACCAGATCTGAGGCCCCACTTCTTCCCAGGCTTTGACCAACTTCCTAACACGCTCCAGTTCTTCAAAAGTTGAGTTGGCCTAAAACCAGAGACAGGAACGGAGAGAGAAAAGTTAGAGAGAACCTTCGGTTGTATCTTTCCTGCCGCTGTCACACACCCTCAAATATTTGGGAAAGACTTCTCAAGGAAGTGTTTTAATTTTTTCAATCTATTGATATTTCCCAGAATAAACTGTCATTTCCCAACCTCCCAGATTGACACAATCTAATTTCTTAATATCTCAGAGGTACGTGTGATACTGATGATGTTACTGAATGAAGGCTTCATTAAAGCTAGATTTGGAATCCCTGTGAACAAATATTCTTCCTCCCTATCTTTATCCATTCCATGTAGCCAAGATTCAGAAAACCATAGATCCTTCTATGAGGGATATAATCCAGACACTGGGAGAGAAACTTCATTGTAGGCTGCAGTAGAGAGGGGAGGGCCCAGGCAGGGGCGCTGGAGCAGAGCATTCCAGTGATGACTCTGGATGAGGAAGGAAACCTGAGTCCACTTAGCAGAAAACCCCAAACACGAGACCCGCTACCAGGAGGGCACATTAAAATACACACACGTGCACACATGCATTCATTCTTCTGGAGGTCCAAGGGATAAGGGATAAGATTAGCTGGGGTCTTACATTCTTCATTATCCTGCGTGCTCCAGGGGAATCTGGAGTAAAGAGGATCTTTCCCATCAGCAAAGGCTTTGCTGCCCTCCAGGCTATTTTGGTTGAAGGGTTTGATTCCAGGCTCTGGATCAACGCATTACAAAAGGGCGCTGCCAGGAAAGAAGGGACAGATTTTATAGAAACTCCCACCCCCACCCCGACTGCTCATAGCCAAATATAGTCATTAGTGTGTCCAAATCACATGTCTTATTCAATTCCATGCTGGAAGATTTAATAAATAACCTAAATTAATAGGCTGTACCCCACCAATAACAAGCTCATCATTAGTGAGTAACAAAATGCCACAGTGCATCTCAATAATGGCCTCATCAAAGAAACAAAAGAGGGAGCTTGCCCTGTGATTTTCTTTGCTTTAGAAGAACAGGGCTGAGGAGCCTGTGGTGATTATTGCAAGGAACAGAGGCCATTCTCAGATGAAAGGGACCAAGAGGCCAAACAAGGCCTCCCCTTGGAATCTTGGCTTCAACCTCAATAATTTCCCTTCAGTTAGCTGCTTAACTTCTCTGTTGTGTGTGGTTATCTTACAGCCCAATCACTTTTGGTGAGTCCCTTGCTCTTTCCATTTTTTAAAACTAGAGGGTCACCCAGTTGCATTTTGCATTTCTTCCCCACCCCACTCCCTTCCACCCTACAGGAGCAAAAAAAAAAAAAAAAAGTGGGAAAGATTACTTGCCAGGGACTTGCCATTTGGAAAATAATTCAGTACTACACACACACAGATTTTCACTGTGTTGTGTTTGTAAAAATATCCCACGGTCATGTTTACTTGCCAGGGCCCTTCTGACCCGAGCTTTGCTTGCAACTCTAGGTTGCCTCCTCGTTTATCTTTCTTCTCTTCCTCTAGAATTTAACCCTAGTTCATTTAGATCCGTGGGAAATGCCCCGTCTGTTCCCTTTCCAAGTGGGCTTCAGTTCTTTCCATGGCTTATATCCAGAATTCTTTATGAGCGCTGCCCCCTTGCTAAAAGTGGAAATGTACTTTCTGGGAGGGAAAGTCCTTTTGCCCAAGGTCACGGAACAAGACCAAGGTAGAGTCAACCCCAGGATTGGTTTAACCTGGAAGTTACCTATCAGCATACCAGAGGCCGATTTACACACAGGACTCAGAAAACTTACTTGTTACTTTGTCATAAGAAGAGACGGGATCTTTCCTTGTGGAGTCAATCCCCAGGAAAGCCTTGTAGTTATTGTCTTCATACCAGTTGAAGGAGAACACTCGAGAGCCTCCTCCTTCAGGGTAGCCACACAGGAGGTCAGAAAGTGCACTCATTAGCTGTGTGAAGGTCTCTGGGCCGCCATTTTGTATGAGAGGCCTGGTCACCCACAGCAAGTCTTGAACACTCGGCCGATGGACAAACTAGGGCAAGACAAAGGCTTTGGATTAATATAAGGCAGCCAGACTCATCTGCAGTGAAGCCAAAGCTCCAAAGTGTGAGAAGACCTCCACATATACATTTGACCTCCACATTTAAAAGTAAATATCCATATTCTCAGCAATCCTTAAGCCAGGTGTGAAAATAAATATGCTGCCATCTATTCAAAGCTTAGGAGAAAACTAGGATAAGCCTTAAAGAAAATTAAAACGGGAGCCTCAAATCCTTTTACTATCACATCTCTTCTTCCAGTTCCCTTTATTTGAATTCCTTGGGAGTGTGTCCTTGGGGAAATCCAGAGACTATTTCATTAGAAAGGAGTTATTGGGTCCTGTTATCCTACCAAGATGGAGATACTGGAAGGAATTGGAAAATAAAATAATGGGGCGATTACTCTGTCCAAGAAAGG
>JAQZBX010061675.1:0-17055 GCA_029593785.1 Cabassous unicinctus
CCTCCATTCAATGCACGTGTGATTATAGCCCCCAACAAACAGGAAACACAAAATGAAGGCTTCATTAGAGAAATAGGTAATTCCAAAGCAAAATATTTGTTCTCTCATGACCCTCTTTCTCTTAATATATATTTTAAGTGATGCATATCAATCATACATGAATATATATAAACTGGAAATCAAGATTAGAAATCACACCTTAGAAAATAAAGGGGTATAACCCTTTACATTGGACCCATACCCACATCTCCAGTAGGAACTTGAATTGTGATTCAATTTTAAAAATTGGCAGCATTATTTCTGAAACACGACTAATAACTCTTACCCATGTATCAACTTGGATGTACAATTCTTGACATATCCACCATTTTTAAAACAAAGCTGTTTTATTGACACATGTTAAACCAATATATATTTTTATCCAGTGGGTCCATTCCCTGGTCCTTGGTGTATTTACAGTGGGATGCATTCATATTTTCAATCATTATGAGACTTTTTCAATAGCTCTGTAATAATTAAAATAAATAAAGAAAACCAGAAGAATAAAGAAGAAATTATTCACCTCTCAATCCATTTGTTGACACTGACATATATAGGTGTTTTTCTGGCTGTCCTTGAAAAAAATTTTTTTTGTTTATCTATCAGTTTTATTCATATGTGATCCCATACTACATCATGTGGACAATGTGAACAAGGAATGGCTTTTTAAATGCTGTTTAGAAGGTCTTTAGTATAAAATTATGAACTGAAACAGATATAAGTTTGAAAGAAAATGTTAATTTTTATAAGGAGTGTACGTAAATTGAAAATTCAGAGAAGACCTGTTAACATGATTTCAAGATTGTTTACTGAATGTTTTGAGGGCTCTGGATTTGTTCCAAGGAAACCATTCATAATTTTCTGGACATTTTTGGGCTGTTCTTGAGTGTGTAGAGATTGTGAGACAGGGATCCATATATAAATAGCTGCTCTTATGACATATTGCAATTTTTTAGAAAGCATTGGAAATAAAATCAAACTAATTCTTACAAAGAAACAGAATCCACACATGCAGAAATGAATACTCAGGAACTCAGAATAGTAATAGCTCCCAGGCTGCAAATTACTCCTATGGCTTATGCAAGACGTTGCCAACACCAAGATGAGAAAAAGGGAATTGTAGGGTCCACAAGGTGACAAAGAGTGTTGCAAATGTTTAAAAGATATCATGGCGGAGATGAATGGTTCATAAAATTCAAGGACCTATTCCATCAAGCACAGTTTACTGCCCTCCATTCAATGCATGTGGGATTATAGCCCCCAACGAAGGAGTAACACAAAAGGAAGACTTATTTACAGAAATAGGTAATTCCAAAGCTACATATTTGTCTCTCACCACAGTCTTTCTCTTAATATCTATATTTTAGTGTTGTATATCAATCATACATGAACTGCAAAAACTTGAAGACTGGAGCAGAAATCACGACCTTAGAAATGAAACGGATATAACCCTTTACAATAGTACCAAACCCACATCTCCAGTGGAAACTTGAATTTTGATTCATTTTTAAATATTGCCATGAGTATTTCTGAAACATGATAATAACTATTTTCCATGGCTCAACTTCCATGTACAATTATTGACATCCCCAAGATTTTTAAAACAAATCTGTTTTTTTGAGATATATTAAAACAATAACTTTTTTATCCAGTGTTACATTCCCGGGTCCTTGGTATATTCACAATGAGGTGCATTCATCTCTTCAATCATTAATAAACCTTTTCAATAGCTCTATAATAATTATAATAAATAAAGAATAACCAGAAGAATAAAGAAGAAATTATTCACCTCTCAATCCACTTGTTGACACTGACATGTACAAGTGTTTTCTGCCTGCCCTTGAACAATTTTTTTTATCTATCAACTTTATTGATATGTGATCCCATACTGTATCATGTCGACAAAGTGAACAATGAATGGCTTCTTTAAAGCTGTTGAAAAGGTCTTTATATGCAAATTATGTATTGAGACGGATATTAGTTGGAAAGACACACTTATTTTTAGTAAGGAGTGTACGTAAATTGAAAATTCAGAGAAGATCTTTTAACATGGTTTAAAGATTGTTTACTGAATGCTTTGAAGGCTCAGGATTTTGTTTCAAGGAAACCATTCCTGATTTTCTAGACATAATTGGGCTGTGCTCGAGTTCAAAGGGATTGTGATGCAGGTATCCATATACAAACACCTGCTCTTATGACATATTTTAATTTTTAAGAAAGTATTCAAAATAAAATCAAACTCATTCTTACAGAGAAACATAATCCATGTATACACAAAGGACAACTTTGGAACTCAGACTACAAATAGCTCCCAGCCACCAAATTTCTCTTATGGCTTATGAAGGACCTTGCGAATACCTAGAAGAGAAAAAGGGACTTGTAAGGTTCACAAGGTGACAAGAGTGATGCAAATGTTTACAAGATATCATGGCGGATAGGAATGGTTCACAAAATTCAAGGACCTAATCCTTCAAGTGGAGTTTACCGCCCTCCATTCTATGCACGTGTCATTATAGCCTCCAAAAATGAAGACCCAAAAAAAGGAAGACCACTTTAGATAAATAGGCAATTCCAAACTTTCATATTTGTCTCCCACCAACCTCTTCATCTTAATATATATCTTAGTGATGCATATCACTCATATATTAATATACATAAAATTGTAGTCTAGAGCAGAATTGAAAACCTTAGAAAATAAAGGGGCATAACAAGTTACAGTGGTCCCATCTTCAGCAGAAACTTGAAATGTGATTCATTTTTAAAATGGCCAGAGCATTTCAGAAACATGGCTAATAACAATTCCATGGCTCCACTTGGGTGTACAATTCCAGACATCCCCAAGGTTTTTAAACAAATCTCTTTTATTGAGATATAATAAACCAATATCTTTTTTATCCAATGTGCACATTCCCCGATCCTTGGCATATTCACAGTTGTGTGCATTCACCTCTTCAATCATTATTAAACCTTTTCAAAGCTCTATAATAATTATAATAAATAATGAAAAAACAGAAGAATAAAGAAGGAAATTTTCACCTCTCAAACCATTTGTTGACCCTGACATACAAAGGTATTTTTCTGACTGTTCTTGAACAACTTTATTGTTGATCTAACAGTTTTATTGATATGTGATCCAATTCTGTGTCATGTGGACAAAGTGAACAATGAATGGGTTTTTAAAAGCCGTTGAAATGGTCTTTATTTTTAAATTATGAAATGAAATGTATATTATATTGAAAGAAAATGTTAATTTTAAAGAGGAATATACGTAAATTGATAATCCTGAGGAGTTCTTTTTCCATGATTTCACAATTGTTTCCTGAATGTTTAGAAGAATCTGGATTTTGTTTCAAGGAAACCATTCCTGATTTTCTGGACATCATTGCACTTTTCTGGAGTGCAGAGGGATTGTGATGCATGTCTCCATATCAAAATACCATCTCTTATTAAATATTGTAATTTTTTACAAAGTATTAATAATAAAATAAACTCATTCATACAAAGAAACAGTATCCACATATACACAAAAGAAACCCAGGAACTCAGAAAAAAATATTCCCAGCCTCCAAATTCCTCCTATGGCTTTTGAAATACCTTGTCAACACCCTGAAGTAAAAGGGAATTTTAGGGTCCACAAGGTGACAAAGAGTGACTCAAATGTTTACAAGGTATCATGGGGGAGATGAATGGTACAGAAAAGTCAAGGACCTAATACATCAAGTACAGTGTAACACCCTCCATTCTATGCACACATGATTATAGCCTCCAACAATGAAGAAACACAAAAAGAAGTCCACTTTAGAGAAATAGTTAATTCCAAAGATTCTTATTTGTTTCTCACCATCCTCTTTCTGTTAATATATATTTCTAATGATGCATATAAATCATAAAGGTACATGCATAAACTTGAAATCTAGAGGAGAAATCACGATCTGAGTAATTAAAGGGCCATAACACCATACAGTGGTCCCATACACACATCTCCAGTAGAAACATGAATTGTGATTTATTTTTAAAAATTGACCAGAGCCTTTCTGAATCACAGCTATTAACTATTACCCATGGCTCAACTTGGGTGTACAATTCTTGACAACCCCAAGATTATTAAAACAAATCTGTTTTATTGAGCATTTTAAACCAATATCTTTTTTATCCAATGTGTACATTCCCTGGTCCTTGATATATTCACAGTGGTGTGTATTCATCTCTAAAATCATAATTAAACCTTTTCAATACCTCTATAGTAATTATAATAAATAATGAAAAACCAGAAGAATAGGGAAATAATTATTCACCTCTCAATGCATTTTTTGACACTGACATACAAAGGTATTTTGCTGGATGTTCTTGAAGAACTTTTTTGTTTATCTATCACTTTTATTGATATGTGATATCATACTACATCATGTGGAAAAAATTAACAATGAATGGCTTTTTACACCTTTTGAAAAGGGCTTTATTTTAAAAGTGTGAACTGAAACGGATATTAGATTTAAAGAAAATGTTAATTTAAAAAGTGAGTGTATGTAAATCGATAATTATGAGGAGATCTTCTTCCATTTCTTCATGATTGATTACTGAATGTTTAGAATGCTCCAGAATTGCCTTCACATAAATCATTCCCAATTTTCTGGACATTATTGGGCTGTTCTCGAGTTAAGAGCTATTGTGATGTACGTATCCATATATAAATGCCTGCTCTTATGACATATTGTAATTTTTTAGAATGTATTGGAAATAAAATCATACTCATTCTTACAATGAAACTGAATCCACATATACACAAAAAAATTCCAGGATCTCAGGGTACAAATAGCTCCCAGCATACAAATTAATCCTATGGCTTATGAAGGAACTTGCCAACACCCAGAAGAGAAATGGAAACTTGTAGGGTCCACAAGGTGACAAAGAGTGACTCAAATGTTTACAATATATCATGGGGGAGAGAAATGTTTCATAAAAGTCAAGGACCTAAACCATCAAGAAGAGTGTACTGCCCTCCATTCTACACAAGCATGATTACAGCCTCCAACAATGAAGAAACAAAAAGGAAGACAACTTTAGAGAAATAGGTAATTCCAAAGATTCATATAAGTCTCTCAACACCCTCTTTCTCTTAGTATATATTTTTATTGATCCATATCAGTCATAAATGAACAAAAATAAACTTGAAGACCAGGGAAGAATTCACAGCCTTAGAAAATAAAAGGGCATAACACCCTACAGTGATCACATCCTCAGCAGAAAGTTAAATTGTGATTCATTTTTAAAAATTGGCCAGAACATTTCTGAAACATGACTAATAATTATTATCCATGGCTCAATCTGGGTGTACAATTCCTGATATCCCCGAGATTTTTAAAAGAAATCTGCTTTTCTGAGACATATTAAACCAATATCTTTTTTATCCAAAGTGTACATTCCCTGGTCCTTTGTATATTATCAGTGGTGTGCATTAATCTCTTCAATCATTATTAAATTTTTTCAATAGCTCTGTAATAATTATAATAAAAAAAGAAAAACCTGGTGAATAAAGAAGAAATTATTCACCTCTCCATCCATTTGTTGAAACTGACATGCATTGGTGATTTCCTGCTGTTCTTGAACTACATTTTTTGTTTATCTATCAGTTTTATTGAAATGTGATCACATATTACACCATGTGGAAAAAAGTGAACATTGAATGGCATTTTTAAAGCTGTTTAAGAGGTCTTTATTTTAAAATTATGAACAGAAATGGATATTAGAATGAAAAAATGTTAAATTTAAATGGAAGTGTAGGTAAATTGATAATTCTGAGATCTTTTTCCATGATTTTGATATTGTGTACTGAATGTTTCAAAGGCTCCAGATTTGGTTTCAAGGAAAACTTTCCTGGTTTTCAGTTCATCATAGGCTGTTCTCAAGTGCAGAGAGATTGTGATGCAGTTATACATATATAAATACCTGCTCTTATGACATATTTTAATTTTTGGGAAGTATTGGATATAAAATCTCACCAATCTTTTCTCTTAATATATATTTTTAATGATGCATATCAGACATATATGAACATACATAAACTTGAAGTCCAGTGCAGAAATCACAAACTTAGAAAATAAAGGGGCTTATCACCTTAAAGTGGTCCCAACTCTAGCAGAAATTTAAAGAGTGATTCATTTTAAAAATTGGCCAGATTATTTCTGAAACAGGACTAATAACTATTATCCATCGCTCAACTTGGATGTACAATTCTTGACATACACATGATTTTTAAAACAAATCTGTTTTATTGGGACATATTATATCAATATCTTTTTTATCCAACGTGTACATTCCATGGTCTTCCTTATATACACAGTGGTTTGCATTCGTCTATTCAATCATTATTAAACCTTTTCAATATCTCTATAATAATTATAATAAATAAAGTAAAGCCAGAAGAATAAAGAAGAAACTTCACCTCTCTAGGAATTTGTTGACACTAACATACCTTGGTGTTTTTCTGGCTGCCCTTGAACACCTTTTTTGTTTATGTATCAGTTTTATTGATATGTGATGCCATACTACATCACGTGGAAAAAGTGAACAATGAATAGCTTTTTTTTAAGTGCTTGAAAAGGTCTTTATTTTAAAATTATGAACTGAAATGGATTTTAGATTAAAAGAAAATGCTAATTTTAAAAGGGAAATTAGGTAAATCAATAATTCTGCCATGATCTTTTTCCATGATTTAACGATTGTTTACTGAATGTTTAGAAATCTCTAGATTTCATTTGAAGTAAAACATTCCTGATTTTCTGGACATCATTAGGCTGTTCTCGAGTGAAGAGTGATTATGATGCATGTATCCACATATAAATACTGGGTCTTATGACATATTTTACTTTTTTGGAAAGAATTGGAAATAATATCAAACACATTCTTAACAAGAAATAGAATCCACATATACACAAAGGAAAACCCAGGAAAAAAATCTCCAAGCCTCCAAATTTTCTCCAATGGCTCATGAAGGACCTTGCCAGAACCCAGAAAAGAAAAAGGGACTTGTGGCATCCACAAGGTGAGAAAGGGTGACTCAAATGCTTACAAAATATCATGGGGGAGAGGAATGGTTCATAAAATTCAGAGACCTAATCCATCAAGCAGGGTGTACCACCCTCCATTAAATGCATGCGTGATTACAGCCTCCAGCAATGAAGGAACACAAAAGGAAAACCACTTTATAGAAATAAGCAATTCCAAAGATTCTTATTTGTATGTCACCACCTACATTCTCATAATAAATATTTTTAGTGATGAATATAAATCATTCACGAACATACAAAAACTTGAAATCTTGAACAAAAATCACGACCTTAGAAAATAAAGGGGCATAACAACTTCCTCTGGTGACATACACACATCTCAAGCAGAATCTGGAATTCTTATTCACTTTTAAAAATTGGCCAAAGCATTTCTGAAACATGAATAATAACTATTATCTATGGCTCCAACTGAGTGTACAATTTCTGACATCCCCACAATTTTAAAACATATCTGTTTTATTGAGACATGTTAAACCATTATCTTTTTATTCAATTATCTTTTTATACTCTCTGGTCCTTGGTATATTCACAGTTTTGTGCATTCATCCCTTCAATCATTATTAAACCTTTTCAATACTAAATAATAATTGCAAAAAATGAAGGAAATCCAGAATAATAAAGGAGAAATTATTCACCTCTCAATCCATTTGGTGACACTGACATACATAGGTGTTTTTCTGAATATCCTTGAACACCTTTTTTTGTTTATCAATCAGTTTTATTGACATGTGATCCCTGACTATATCATAAGGACCAAGTGATTAATAGATGGCTTATTTAAAGCTGTTGAAAAAGTCTTTGTTTTAAATTATGAACTGAAAAGGATATTTGATTGAAAGAAAATGTAAATTTTAAAAGGAAGTCTAGGTAAATTGATAATTCAGAGGATATCTTTTTACATGACTTCACGATTGTTTACTGAATGTTTAGAAGGCTCTGGATTTTGTTTCAGGGAAATATTTCCTAAATCTCTGGACATCATCATTCTGTTCTCATGTGTAGAAGTATTGTCATGCAGGTATCCATATATAAATACCTGCTCTTATGGCATATTGAATTTTTTTAGAAAGTATTGGAAATAAAATCAAACTCATTCTTACAAAGAAACAGAATCTACATATAGACAAATGAAAACCCAGGAATTCAGAGTAAAAATAGCTCCCAGCCTCCAAATTTTTCCTATTGATTATGAAAGACATTGCCAAAACCCAGAAGAGGAAAAGGGAATTGAGGGTCTACAAGGTGACAAAAAGTAACTCCAATGTTTATACGGTATCATGGGTGAGAGGAATGACTCATAAAAGTTAAGAAACTAATCCATCAAGCAGAGTGTACCACCCTCCATTCTATGCAGGTGTGATTATAGCCTCCAACCATGAAGAAACACAAAAGGAAAATAACTTTAGAGAAAAAGGTAATCCCAAAGTTTCATATTTGTCTCTTACTACCCTTTCTCTTATTTTATATTTTTAGAGATGCATATCATTCATACAAGAACATACATAAACTTGAAGAGTAGAGCAGAAATCACAACCTTAGAAAATAAAGGGTCATAAGACCATACTTTGTTCCCGTCTTGGGCAGAAACTTGAATAGTGATTCATTTTTAAAAATTGGTCAGAGCATTTCTGAAACATGGCTAATAACTAATATCCATGCTTCTTTTTACGGTGTACAATTCCTGCCATACCCAACATTTTAAAACAAATCTGTTTTATGGAGACACCAATAACTTTTATCCAATGTGTACATTCCTTGGTCCTTGGTTTATTCACAATGGTTGCATTCATCTCTTCAATCATTATTAAACTTTTTCAATACTTCTATAATAATTAAAATTAATAAATAAAAACATGAGGAATAAAGAAAAAATTATTCACCTCTCAATCCCTTTGTTGACAGCGATATACATAGGAGTTTTTTGGCTGACCTTGAACAAATTTTTTCATTTATCTATCAGTTTTATTGATATGTTATCCCATACTACGTCATGTAGACAAAGTGAACTATGTATCGCTTTTTTAAAGCTGTTGAAAATGTCTTTATTTTAAAATGGTGGACTGAAATGTATATTAGTTTGAAAGAAAATGTTAAATTTAATAGGGAGTCTGCATAAATCTATAAGTCAGAGTAGATCACTTTCCATGATTTCATGATTGTTAACTGAATATTTAGAAGGCTCCAGTTTTTGTTTCAAGGAATCCATTCCTGATTTTCTGGACATTACTGTACTGTTCTCAAGTCAGAGAGATTGTGATGCATGTATCTATATATAAATACCTGTTCTTATGTCATATTTTAATTTTTAAAAAATTATTTGAAATAAAATCTGACTCATTCTAACAAAGAAACAGAATCCACATATACACAAATGAAAACTCAGGCACTCAGAGTACAAATAGTTCCCAGCCTCGAAATTTCTCTTATGGCTTTTGAAGTACCTTGTGAACACCCAGAAGAAAAAGAGACATGTAGGTCCAAAAGGTGACAAAGAGTGACTCAAATATGTACAAGATACTATGGGAGAGAGGAATGGTTCATAAAAGTCAAAGACCTAATAAAACAAGCACAGTGTATCACTCTCCATTCTATGGATGTGTGCTTATTGCCTCCAACAATGAATAAACCCAAAAGAAAAGCCACTTTAGAAAAATATGTAATTCCAAAGTTTCATATTTGTCTCTCACCAAACTCTTTCCCTTAATATAAATTTTTCATGATGCATATCAGTCATACACGAACATATATAAACCTGAAGTCTAGAGCAGATATCACAGCCTTAGTAAATAGTGGGGCATAACACATTACAGTGGCCCATACACACATCTCCAGCAGAAAATTAAATTGTCATTCATTTTCAAAAATTTGCCAGATATTTCTTAAACACAAATAATAACTATTGTCCATGGCTCAACTTGGTTGTACAATTCATGACATCCTCACAATTTTTAAATCAAATCTGTTTTATTGAGACATAAACAAATGTCTTTTTTATCAATGGTGTACATTCCCTGTTTTTGGTATATTCACAGGGGTGTGCACTCATCTTGTCAATCATTAGGAATCCTTTCCAAAGCTCTATAATATTTATAATAAAGAAAGAAAATATTGAAGCATAAAGACTAAACTATTCACCTATCAATTCATTTGTTGACCCTGGCATACACAGGTGTTTTTCTGGCTGTCATTGAGCAAATTTTTTTGTTTATCTAACAGTTTTATTGGTACGTGATCCCGATTTAAATAATGTGGACAAAGTGAACAATGAAAAGGTCCTGATTTTAAAATCATGCAGTGAAACGTATATTAGATAGAAAGAAAATGTTAATTTTAAAAGTGAGTGTAAGTAAATCAACAATTCAGAGTAATTATTTTCCCATGATTTCATGATATTTTACTGAATATTTACAAGGCCCTGGACTTTGTTTCAGGGAAAAAATTCTTGAATTTCTGGACATCATTGGGCTGTTCTCGAGTGCAGAGTGAATGTGATGCAGATATCCTATATAAATAGCTGCTCTTATGACATATTGTAATTTTTGAGTAAGTTTTGGTAATGAAATCAAACTCATTCTTTCAAAGAAACAGAATCTACATATACACAAATGAAAACTCAGGAAGTCAGAGTAAACATAGCTCACAGCCTCTAAATTTCACCCATGGCTTATGAAGTAACTTGCCAACACCCAGAAGAAAAAAAGGGAATTGCAGGTACCACCAGGTGACAAGGAGCCACTCAAAAGTTTACAAGATATCATTGGGGAGATGTATGGTTCATAAAATTCAAGGGCATAAGACATCAAGCGGAGTGTACTGCGCTCCATTTTATGCATGCGTGATTATAGTCTCCAAGAAGGAAAAACACAAAATGAAGTCCACTTTAGGGAAACAGGTAATTCCAAAGCTTCATATTTGTATCTCAAAACAGTTTTTCCTTTAATGTAAAAATTTTATTGATGCCTATCAGTCAAACATGAACATACATAATCCTGAATTCTAGAGCTGAAATCACAACCTTAGGAAATAAAGGGGCATAATACCTTACAATGGTCCCATCTGCAGCAGAAATTGAAATGTGATTCATTTCTAAAAATTGGCCACAGAATTTCTGATACATGACTAATAACTATTATCAATGGCTCAATATGGATTTACATTTCCATACATACCGACTGTTTTTCAACCTAATATGTTTTTTTAGACCTATTAAACCAATAATTTTTTATCCAATGTTTACATTCCCTGGTCCTTGGTATATTCACAGTGGTCTCTGTTCAACTCTTCAATCATTTTTAAACCTTTTCAGTAGCTCTATAAGAATTATAATAAATATAGAAAAACCAGAAGAATAAAGAAGAAATTATTCACCTCTCAACCCATTTGTTGAGACTGACATACATAGGTGATTTTCTGGTTGTCCTGAACAAATTTTTTGTTTATCTATCAGTTTTATTCATATGTAATCCCATACTGAATCATGTGGAAAAAGTAACCAATGAATGTCTTTTTTAAAAGCTGTTGAAAAGGTCCTTATTTTAAAATTATGAACTGAAACGGATATTAGATTGAAAGAAGAAGTTAATTTTAAATTGCTGTGTAGGTAAAGCAATAATTCAGAGGAGATCTTTTTCCATGATTTCACGATTTTTTACTGAATGTTTAGAAGGCTCCACATTTTGTTTCAGGAAAGCATTTCTGATGTTCTCTACATTTTTGGGCTGTTCTTGTGTGTAGAGAGACTGTGATGCAGGTATCCATATTAAAATACCTGCTCTTATGGTATATTTTAATATTTTAGAATGTATAGGAAATAAAATCAAACTCATTCTGACAAAGAAACAGAATCCACATATACAGAAATGAAAACCCAGGAATTCAGCGTACAAATATCCCAGGCCCCAAATTACTCCTATTTCTTATGAAGCACCTTGCCATCACCCAGAAGAGAAAAAATGACTTGTAGCATCCACAAAGTGACAAAGAGTGACTGAAATGTTTACAAGATATCATGGCAGAGGGGAATGGTACAAAAAAGTCAAGGAGCTAATCCATCAAGCATAGTGTACCACCCTCCATTATATGCATGCGTGATTATAGTCTCCAAAAATGAAGAAACAAAAAAAGAAGACCACTTTAGAGAAATAGGTAATTCCAAAGCTTCATATTTGTCTCTTACCACCCTCTTTCCCTTAATGTATATTTTTAGCAATGCCTATGAGTAATACATAAACATATACAATCTTGATGTCTAGAGTAGAAATCACAATCTTAGAAAATAAAGGGGCATAACACATTACAGTGGTCCCATTCCCAGCAGAAACTTGGATTGTGATTCATTTTTAAAATTGGCCATAGCATGTCTGAAACATGTCTAATAACTATTGTCCATGGCTCAACTTGGGTGTACAATTCGTGACATCCCAATGATTTTTAAACAAATATGCTTTATTGAGACATTTTAAACCAAAATCTTTTTATTCCAATGTGTACATTCCCTTGTCCTTTGTACATTCACAGTTGTGTGCATTCATCTCTTCAATCATTATTAAACTTTTTCAGTAGCTTTATATTAATTATAATAAATAAATACCAGAAGAAAAAAGAAAAACTATTCACCTCTCAATCCATTTGTTGACACTGACATGCAGACGTGTTTTTCTTTCTGTCCTTGAACAAATTTTTTGTATTTTCTATCACTTTTATTGATTTGTGATCCCATCCTTCATCATGTGGACAAAGTGAACATTGAATGTCTTTTTTAAAGCTGTGGAAAAGGTCTTTATTATGAAATTATGAAATGAAACAGATATTAGATTGAAAGCTAATGTTAATTTTAAAAGGGAATTTAGATTAGGTTAGATTTAATAAAATCAATGATAAGAAAGAGACAAGATGGCACAACACATACAAAGCAAAATAGTCTGATGTTAGGGAAATAAATTATAACATAATTCTAATTACTATATTTCCTGTAATATTCTTGGACATTATAATATCTAGGTATGAAATAAGGTTTGTTTTATCATACAATTTCCATTGAGGCATTCATTCTTTCTAAGAAAAAAATGCCCTGTTTGGAAATTGCACACACCTCATTGGCTTAAATTACCACATGTAACAAGATCTCTAGGAAAACCATAGTATTTCCAACCACTGATCCTCAGAACAATGGAATCCAAGGGTGGAGGAGGAAATTAGAATAGAATGAGAAAGAATTGTCATCTCAATGAAGAACCAACATTATCAAAGGTCACCAGACACCAGATACATCACAGCTTAGGGCAATGGATAACATTTCCATGTAACATAAAATCAAAATTTTGCACTGGATTCCATAAGGACTCCCAGGGGTGGAGCCTGGCCAACTAAACTAATGGTCATCCTGCCATTGCTAACCCACAAAAAATTGTCACAAGGTGGTTGCAAGAAACTGGCATGGCTTGGCTTCTTTGTGCTCCTCCAAAGCAGGGAACTCACCTGGATTTGGGACAAAAAATTCTGCAAGCTAATTATGTGCAACTTGGGGGCATGGAGAATGGGCTTCTGAATAAGACAGCAGCAGGAGCAAAGGTAATGTCTAAAATAGAAAAGAAAGAGGAGAACAATGGAATCCTGGAAGAAAGAAAAGAAGCTCTAAATCTCTTTTGCCGTGTGGTGCAGTGCTGGTTGAAAAGAAGAAGTGAAAGAAAAACTCCACTAGCCAACTCAGGTATTTGTGGAAAAATTTAAAACACAAAATCCTTCAAAACAAACACAACATATACAACCAATTATCCAGACAATTTGAAGGCATGGTATAAAAGTGTGTTTTAAACATAAATTTAGCCCACTGGCTGGTGAAAACAATGACATGATATTTTATCATGATCTGCAAGAAAGATTCCACCACATGTGGTGTAATCCTGGAGGAAAGTGATTTGAATATTCTGACCGACTTCATAAATGCTTTTTGAGTATACAGATATTGTTCAGAAATACATATTAAGAAAAACAAGAATGTGGTCAATTGGGGGTAATAATTAGATACAATTCAATTAAGATGATGATAATCTCTCAAACATCAATTTGGTATATTTAAAATTAAGAAAAAAATTTTTTAGTCTACAGTAAAATACAGATTTTAAAAGAAGTATTAATTACCTATTTTTGTCTACAAATAAATCTTTACTGAGACATAAATTATTTTTCCATATAGTCTCACAACACTAATTGGAAATGAATGGTTTTAGCCCGTTTAAATAGTAAACTCTTTAAAAATAAGAGGCTTCAAATAGAAGAGCTTGTGTGGTATGCATATTTTACATAAATTTTTGGGCTAGTTATTCTTACTAATAGTTATTGAAATATATTAAACTTCTCTAACTGGTACAATAATAATGGGAGGACAAGAAATGCTTCTCAGTGATTCCATGACTTTTGAATAATCACAATTTTAAATCTATATTTCAGAGGAGAAATATTTCCATGATTTCATGATTGTTTACTGAATGTTTAGTAAGCTCTGCATTTTGTTTCCAGGAAACCATTCCGGATTCTCTGGATATCATTGGGCTATTCTCGAGTGCAGAGAGATTGTGATGCAGGTATCTATAAATAAATACCTGCTCTTATGACATATTGTAATTTTTTAGAAATTAATATAAACAAAATCAAGCTCGATTATATAAACAAACAGAATCCACATATACACAAATGAAAACCCAGGAACCCAGAGTACAAATAGCTCAGGCTCCAAATTTCCCCTATGGCTTATGAAGGACCTAGGCAAAATCCAGAAGAGCCAAACGGACTTGTATTATCCACAAGGTGACAAAGAGTGTCTCACTTGTTTACAAGATATCATGGGGAAGAGGAATATTTCATAAAAGGAAAGGACCTAAGCAATCAAACAGAGTCTACGGCCCTTAATTCTATGCACACATGATTATAGACTCCAAAATTGAGGAAAAACAAAAGGAAGACCCCTTTAGAGAAATAGCTAATTCCAAATCTTCAGGTTTGACTCTCAACACCCTCTTTCAATATATATTTTCAGTGATGGATGTCAATTATACATGAACATACATAAACCGGAAGTCTAGAGCAGAAATCCTGACTTTGATCATAAATGGGCATAACATATTACAAGTGTACCATACACACATTTTCAGCAGGAATTTGCATTTTTCTCATTTTTGCAACTTAGCCAGCACATATTTGAAACAAGACTAATAACTATGATGTATGGCTTGAATTGAGTGTACAATTCCTGATTACCCTGTTATTTTAAAAATGAATCTGCTTTATTGAGACACACTAAACCAATATCCTATGTATCCATTGTGTACTTTCCCTGGTGTTTGGTATATTCACAGAGTTGTGTATTCATCACTTCAATCATTATTAAACCTTTTCCATATCTCTATAATAATTATAATAAATAAAGAAAAACCAGAAGAACAAACAAGAAATTATTCACCTCTCAATTGCATTGTTGACACTGTCATGCATAGGGGTTTTCTGGACATCCTTGAGCAAATATTTTTGTTTATCTATCAGTTTTATTGATATATGAGCTCATGCCACATCATGTGGAAAACGTGAGCAATGAATGGATTTTTTAAAGCTGTTTAAAAGTCTTTATTTTAAAAGTATGAACTAAAAGGTATATTAGATTGAAAGAGAACGTTAATTTTAAACACCTATAATGGAAAATAAATAGTTTGAAGCATTGAAAATAAATTGCAGGGAAGCGGGTGTGGCTCAGTGGATAGAGCCCCTGTTTACCATATGGGAGGCCTGGGTTTGCATCCTGAGGCCTCCTTGTGAGGGCACGCTGGCCTGAACAGTGCGGTGGGCTGATGCAGCAACCTCAGGGCAGGAAGCAGGTGTGGCACAATGGATAGAGCACCCGTTTACCATATGAGAGGCCCCGGGTTCACTTCCCGGCGCCTCCTTGTGAGGGCAGACCGGCTGGCGCGGTGCAGTGGTGGGCTGATGCAGCAAGACCTCACAGCAAGGGGGAGATAAGCAGACACAGAGATGACACGCAGCGAATGGACACAGCAGCACAAGCAGCAAGGGGGGGATAAATAAAATAAAATAAATAAATCTTTAAAAAAAAAAAGAAAATAAATTACAACAAAATTTTAATTATTATATTCCCCATAAAATACTTGGACACTATAATCTCTAGGAGTGAAATAAATTTTTGTTTTACCTTGCAATTTCCATTGAGGCATGCATTCTTTCTGAGAAAAAAATTTAATCATTGGAAACTGCACACACCTCATTGGCCTAAATTACTACTCATAACAAGATCACTAGGAAAACCATAGTATTTCCAATCAGTGATCCTCAGAGCAATGGAATTCAAGGGCAGAGTTAGAAATTAGAATAGAATGAGAAAGTATTGTCAAATCAATGAAGATCCAACATTATCAAAATTCACCAGACACCAGATACATCCCAGATTAGGGCAACGGATTACCTTTCTAAGTAATATGAAATCAAACTTTTGTGCTGGATTCCAAAAGGGCTCCCAGGCTTGGAGCCTGTCACACTATAATCATGGTCATCCTGCCATTGCTGACCCAGGAAAAATGGCCACGAGTCAGTTCCTATCAACTGGCCTGGGTTGTCTTCTTTCTGCTCCTCCCAAGCAGGGTCCTAACCTAGGTACAGGACAAACAGTTCTGCAGACTTAATAATTTGGAGCTTGGGGGAATGGAGAATAGCCCGTTTAGAAACGACAGCAGCAGGAGAGTAGGCACTAGTAAAAATACAAAAAAAATAGGATCGGGAAGCGGGTGTGGCTCAGTGGATAGAGCCCCCGTTTACCATATGGGAGGCCCGGGTTCGCGCCCCGAGGCCTCCTTGTGAGGGCACGCCGGCCTGAGCGGTGCGGTGGGCTGATGCAGCAACCTCACGGCAGGAGGCGGCTGTGGCGCAATGGATAGCGCACCCGTTT
>JAQZBX010061676.1:0-17054 GCA_029593785.1 Cabassous unicinctus
GGGCAATCTGTACTTTCTGCATGATTTTTTTGTAAACCTACCAGAAAGAGAGAGAAAGAAAGAGAAAGAAAGAAAGAGAACTTCCCCTGGGGCAGGTTTAGCCTTAGCAGGAGTGGGAAGGGGGTCAGCCAAGGACTAACGAGTAAGGGCTGTCCAGGATGGCTCCAGAACAGGCCCCCGGCTTCAGAAGGGATTTGCGCTCACAGGGGCCTCCCAGGCAGGAAGGCCACTGGGGAAGTTCCTTCCTCACTCTAAAAGGCCAGATGGGAGTCGACCCAGACAGAACCACTTTCAAAGGGGTGCGAAGCCCACCATCACAGCGGGGAGCCAGCCAGCCCTCCCCGCCTCCAGAAGGATCTGATGGGGAGAAGTTTGTAAGAGTTCTGGAAATGTCAGCAATTGTCCTGGTTCTCCTTAGGGAACAGGGATTAACAGCTAATCTGTTCCAACAACAAATGTCCTTTGAACTTGTTTAAGGAGGAGGACAGGCTGGGGAGACTAAGTTCTATTCCACAATCTTGTGAGGAAAGAGAACTCCAGACGCCAGAGACATGGGAGGGAGCTTAGTTCTGGGGCCAGCTGAAAGGGAGAAAGGGCCCGGGGCTGAGAAGAGATCCACCAAGGCAACAAGGCCCAGTTACCCCAGGTGCTTTGCTTGGCTCCAAGCTAAAGAAGTCACAAGTTCAATAGCAAGCTGGGGCGGGTTCCCTCTGGTTTGCAAAAGCCAACTGTGCACCTCTCTTCCCAGCTTCAGGGTCAGGGTCAGTGACAGTGACACAATTTATAGGTTGAAATCAGCCTTGGTGGGAATATTTACACCACAAAAATTGGCAAATGCCACAAATCAGAGTTGTCCCATGTGTCGCCCATGCCCACCCCCACCCTGGAGAGCTGGTTGTTAAATATTTACCAGCACATCCCTGCTGGTTCTCTTTGATCACCAGTCAGGTCAGGCCCCAGCTGTGCTTCTCTTCATCCAGAGAAGTCCCCAAACTCATTCCCCCATGGGTCCCCAACTAGAAATGAGCAAGCAACAGCACGCTAAATCCAAATCCAGCAGGAGTTCCAAATTATGCTGAACCTTTGCTGACTTCCCTCTTTTTTTTCTAGTTGTATCTCCAGAGAGTCCAAGTCTGGGAGGAAGCGTTATTTACTCTGAGCTGAGAATTCTTTGTTTCCTCTGAGCTGAGTTCACACAGAAGGCAACAGTTAAGAGCCAAAGCTCATGTTACAACAAAACACATTCAAGGCATGCCAAGCATCTTTCCCTTTCTTTGACAGGCTAGTCGTTCAGAACACATCTAGGAAGGGCTCAGTGTTCGAAAGAATCCACAGGAAGTGTGCATAGTGGGAAAAAAGGAAAGGAGCACCCTCTCCACAATCCTCATCTTTCTCTTCCTCAATGGCCTTAGACAACCTCCTCCATTCTACTCCAGCCACCCTAAGTCAGGGTTTTGCCATCACCTACAGATGTTCTCTTCATATGACTTTCTTCCCAATTACCTTCCATCTGCCTTGCCTTTGATTCCACTCTATCTGCTCTTCAATATCACAGACAGTACCAGGTCCTCATTTCATTTATTTTCTCCCTCCTGTACTCCCTTCCCTCCCATATGGGAAATTAAGGTTGGTCATGTCAATCACTCATCACCTCCTTCAATTCCTCTGTATTCCCCTGGACCACATTGTCCAGCTGAAATTTGGTAATTATCAACCCAAGGAAAATAAAAGTTGTACAAGAAATAAATGTAACTACAGTGTAAGGCAGAGAACAAAATTTACATAATCACAATAATAGAAATAATTGAAAGTTGATTTAACCAAAAATTGTGAAATAACTAAATTAAGAGGGTGTCACTCCTCTAGGCAAAAAACAAAAGAAGGACCTGATGCAGATCCCCCTGGGTTGTACTACCTACAGGGAAGGACTGGCTGTGCATGGCGAAAACGCAGCTCCCAAGGGGCTCTTGGACCATGAAACGACCATGTCCTTTTCCAGGTCACCTACCGGCTCTTCCCGCGAGGACGGCCTTTTCCTCCTGCTGGGGCAACCTTGCTGAGATTGGCTCCCAGCCTTCAAGTTTCCCTGTTGAACTTCTCCTTCTTCCCATGCCCCTTTCCTCTGGCTCCTCTTCAGTCCTTCTACACTTTCAAAGATTCCTCCTTTCCCTGATGCCCCCTCCCCAAGCCCTAGCTTCCGAATCAAGGCTCACATGTAGACCCTGGCACACGGAACGAAGGAAACCCAGTCCCAGGGAAGGCCTGTTGGAAGGTAAACACAAGACATCAGTTCCTGCCAACTATTGCCTCAAAAAATGAAGATGCATTGTTGCCAGATCTTTCCATCTATCTAGAGATCCTTGACCTACAGCTTTATATGAAATTCCCTGTTTTTAAATGTTGGCAACTAATTCAAATATTTTTGGTTAGACTCAGAGCCTGAATCGATCAAAAACCTGGTCTCCCCAGTCCTTGAGGAAATTTAATTCAAACCTTCACAGGAGGTGAGGGAAAACATTTATTTTCTAGTTTATCAGGGCAGCCAAATACAGAGGGTGGACAAAAACTTTGAATTTCTGTATTAAACCAGTGTGATTCTTTCAGAACCTGCCAAAGCAGCATCATGGTCGTCATCATCATTATCGTTTTCATCATTCTACCTTTGCACAATTTAACCCTTAGAAAGCGCTTTATTGTAGTGCCTTAAGCTGGCAGTTCTAATTCAATAGAAGAAAGGACAATACCAAAAAAGCCCGTGGTCTTGCAGAGGCTTACTCAGCACCCCTCTCCACCCACGCAAAGCAATCTCTTTCCAGGCTTGCCAGTATGATAGTGACAAAGTATCTGCTGCCCTCACTCCCAGCATCTTCTGCTGCTATCAGCTCTCCCTGGGGTTCCCAAATGATTGTCTATCCCCCTTTACCACCGCACCTCCCACTTCCCACCCTCACCCCCCCCACACACACACACACAGAAGGCTGTGTGTGCTAACCCTTGTGGGCGTGGGGGGCAGGGAACTGAGAGCTCTGAGTCATTTCCAGAACTTTTCAGGGCAGAGTCTTGCTGCAAGACACATATCACAGACATTGTCCAATAAGGAAGAGACCTGCCTCATCTTCCTGGGAATTTGGGGAGTTCTCCACAGAAAACCCAGGGCAGCAATCCAAGACTCCATGTGTCCCTCATTATTTTGTTCGGGGCTTTCTAAATAAATATTTCCTTTAATAAACGTTTATTTCTGGACTCAGGCTAGCGCTGCTCCCCACTCACATCCAAGCAGCCTCTGCCCCTCCCCAAACCCTCAAGCCCTGGGTAGGGCTCTGGGACCAGTTAAAGGCCCCAGGTAAGGACTCCCAAACTATTTCCCCATCCCTGGGTGTTGGTTCAAACCAGTCCAGCCTTGCCCTGGTTATAAATATGTCCTCTCTGCAGTGGAAACTTGCTGCTGAAAGGAGAGAGGCTTGTCTGGAGGTGGCTGCTCCCACAGCCCCACAGCACAGCCGAAAAGCACCCCACCTTCGCCTCCTCAGGAGCCAGCCAGCAACCCGCCGGGACCCCAGCCTCTCAGCCATGATAAGGAGATGCTTCCAGGTGGCCACAAGGCTTGGCCACCACAGAGCCCTCCCTGGTGCCCCCTGTGTCCTGCCTCGACTCAGCCTCGCCTCAGCTTTTGGCTCCTCCACAGACTCCCTGGTGAGTTCCCAGCTCAGCCAGACGGGCAGCCCCTCTCCAGGGAGCCTAGGGCTTAAGGAGCACCCCAAATCACCTCTTCCAGCTCCTGGCCAGAGACAGCAGGCGTGAGCCGGGGAGCCGTGTGATTTGGCAAAAGGAAGGTGCTCTAGGGATACAAAGCAGTCCAGATCCAAGACTAATAGTGTAAGGACACTTTAGTTCTCGTCTGAGTCTTGCCATTGATGAGTCACTTTTGTCCTCTGGAGCTCAGACTATTGCCACTGGGCTGCTGCGTCCCTAGGTGAGAGCCTGCCCAGCACAGAATTGCAATGTGTTTCATCTAGGGTTGGCAAGCAGCTTGCTCACTGCCCGCAGTTGTGATTGGTGTGAGTAGTTTCACTCGTCTCACAGAACAACACGCAGTCCCTGCCCGCCGCACCTCTGAGAGGGCCAAAAACATGTTTCAGAGAAGTCGCCCTGCCCAGGCAGGCCCATGGCTGTGAACAGAGCCCCTGAGGTGAGGGGTTCGTAAAATGTCTCGCCCCCAGGGTAGACAGTGTCTCAGAATGGGCTCTAGTCCGACTGTCAGCTCTTACACTCAAAAGCTTGGCATTATTTCCTCAGTGTCCCCATCTGTACGATGGGGCTGACAATAGCAATTCTCAACCTCAAAGAGCTGCTCACAGGTTTTAAAATGGGACGATTGTAATGTACCAACACAGAGCAGCAAATCCTTTCTTTCCCTTCCTTTGCCATTTAGGGTCTCCTTGTGCGGTCACACACAGGGATCCCCCAACCCTCTGCAAGGAAGAGGGGCCTTTTCCCTCAAGTTAACACTCTGAGGGAAGGCGTTCTGAGGATCCCAGGAACCCAGAAACAGACTCTACTCAGGGGCTTCCACAGCCCAGGAAGCTATCTAGTCCCCTTGATTTTTCTGGCCCAGGTCTCAAGATTCTGTCCAGAGAAGTCAGACTTTAAGGATTATGCCCTTCCCAATGCCAGCTGGTGTCCAGACATGCTGAGCCTCTACCAAGAGTTTATGGAGAAGACCAAGGCCAGTGACTGGGTGAAAGTACCCTCCTTCAAGTCCAACAGGGAACACATTCAGGGGCTCAAGCTCCCATTGGGGCTATTAGGCCCCTCAGGTAAGGCCCGGCCTGAGAAGGCCCCTCAGCTCGCCTTGCCCACTGTGCGGGGCCCTCCCCTGGACCTGCCCAGTCGGTTCAGCAGGCCTCCTTTCCCTCCAGCAGAGCCACGCTGCAGTCAGACCCCCCGAAAGCTGATTTCCCAGCTCCTGCCAGCTCTTCTGTCTAACTCCACCCTCCTGCCGCAGCCCCAGGCAGGTGGACAGGGGGCTCCTCTCCCGGGTCTCAGGTTCCCCTCCTTCCAGCTGGAGAGCATGCTCCCAGTCGTGTGTCCCCACAGGAAAACCGCTGCCAGCTCGGCTCCCCGCCTTTCTGACTTCTCACCGGTTGTTCTTCCCTTTCTTTCAAGCCCATCCCAAGTCCTCCTTCCCCGCCCCTCGCCCACTGCAGGCCTCAGCCCGCCTCCCCAGCTCTGCGGGGCCCAGAGGCGCTTGCCAGAAACACCCACCAGATCAGGTGATAGCGCTTCCCGCCTTCATCTTTCTAGGCACGCCCGCGTCTCCCTCGTTCCTATATTTGGTCTTCCTACTCGGTAAAGGCTGATACAGTAGGCAGGCTACCCCTGGGCTTACCACACAATCAAAGCAGTAGCCCCAAAACAATCTTTTCAAAGAAACTGGTTGACAGTTATAGTTGTCTTGGGGGAAAAATCCGACTTTCATGGGCTTTTCTGTCCTTACTTTACTGTTTGGTGTTGTTTTTATTTAGAATTCTGTGTAAATTACATGAAGTACATTTTTAATTTTTAACACATAAGGACCTTTAGGGTCTGACCTGGCCCTGATCCTATGTCTGCCCTCAGCCGGGGAGCTTCCTGCTTCTCCCCTCAGACTGAGATCTGTCTGTGTCCTCCAGAATGATGGCTCCTAAGCACAGGGAATGTATTTTCCTCTTTAGACTGGGTGCCCCCTGAGGACAGGAGTTTGGGGCCCCTCCCAACCTGATGGTGCCCTGAGTGCCTCCCCACCTCAGAATGAGCACTCCCTGGGAAGAGAGACTGTGCCCTTCCTCTCAGGCTCGGGGCTCCCCACAGGCAGGCCTGGGGTTCCCCTGGTTCTCTCTCCTCCACCCTGTGCCCAGGGCAGGGCTGAGAAGGAACACCTGGCACGCATCCTGGCTGGACTCAGGCTCTCACAGCCTCCCTTCTCCAGCTGTGACACTGCCTGTCTCTCCCCAGATGAAAGCAACGGGTGCCTCTTCACCAGGTGCATCCAAGTGGAAGGACAAGGCTACGAGTATGCCATCTTTTTCCACCCGTCCAAGAAGAAGTCTGTGTGTCTTTTCCAACCAGGCCCCTACCTGGAGGGCCCCCCAGGGTAAGGCCAAGGGCAGGGTCAGGACAGGTGTCCTTGGCTGCCTCCTGGGGCTTGGCTCAGCAGGGTGGGGCAGGTACTCCAACGGCCATGGAGTCTGTACCCCTCTCTGAGGGGCCTGGAGAGGACATCCTGGGTCATCTGGTCCAGTCCCCATTGTGCAGACAAGGGAGGTCTCAGAATTTTCCAGCAAGAGGGGAACTTAGAGGCCATTTTGAGAAGAATGAGGTGTACTTGGAAGAAGCCAAGGTCTGGAATGGAGAACCTGGCTTCCAGTCCTGCTCTACTGCTGCTGGTGGGACCCCAAGAAAGCAGTTTAGCCCCTGGCCTTCAGTCTCCTCACCTGAAACCTGGGGCAATAGCAGCTACCTGCCAGGGTGGCTGAGAGCCATGAGATCATAGGTCTACGTGTACATGCTCAGGAACGGTAAAGCACAATGGAGATATCAGGTGCTGTATTAGTCAGCCAAAGGGGTGCTAGTGCAAAGTACCAAAAATCTGTTGGCTTTTATAAAGGTATTTATGTGGGGTAAAAGCTTACAGTTACAAGGCCCTAAAGAGTCCAACTCAAGGTTACTTCCTTACCAAATTCTATTGCTACATGTTGAAGCAAGATGGCAGGAGATGTCTGGGAGGGTTCAGCCTTCCTCTTTCCTCTTAAGGCTCCACAGGTCCAGCTTCTTCCAGTCTCAGCTGTAGGCTGGCACAGGGCTCATGTCTCTTCCCAGGGCTCATTTCTTTCCGGGCTCAGTTGCTCTGTTCTCTTCACAAGGTCAGCTGTAAACTATCTCATCTCTCTTCCTTGGGCCTCTGCCGTGACTGTGGAGCTCTCTCTCCCTCTGTGTATCTTCTCTGTGTGTATCTACTTCTGTGTTCTTGATTGAGCTCCATTTATGTAGACCACCAAGGGGGCGGGGACTCAACCCTGTACACCCTAATGACATGGTCCAATCAAAACCCTAATCTTGATTTAATCAAGTAAATATAAAGCCTTTGAATTTAAATCAAAGCGTATCATGCCCAGAGGAACAGACCAGTTTACAAACATAATCAATCTCTTTTTGGAATTCATAAATAATATCAAACCGCCACAGATACCATCTATCCAAACCCCACATTTTATTCATGCGGAAACTGAGACACCCAAGGTAGGACAGACAGTCAAGGTCAGATCCAGGACTCTGATCTGGGAGTTGGGGCACCAAGTTCATTGTTCTCTCTACTGTAGTCTGAGCCCCCAAACATGGAACAGACCTAGGAAGGGATTCAGACCGCAAGGGAAATCAGGGTGGCGCTGCACCTGCTGCCTGAGGCCACTGGGCCACCGAGTGCATGGCTGTCTGCTTTCTCCTACTTCCTTGTTTCTGCTCCAGATAGTCGCTGAGGGTTGTGGCTACTGCTGGAGTTCCTGCGAGGAGAAAGGGGTGGGGGTGGGGCAGGAGCAGCATTAGGGTCCCAAGGCCTGGGAAGGGCTCACTTGAGGTTAAACAGAATTCAGCGCACTAAATAGATGTCAGCACCTCCACAGGCCATGGATTCAGACCGTGGCCCTGGTTGCCGTGGCCATCCCCAAGGAGACCTCCATGGGGACACTGTTCTCCAAACAAGTGAATGTAGACTCTGGGAGAATAGGAGAGAACTCTTACCCAGGCCCCAGAACCCTCCCTTCTGAAAAGGAAAACCCTGAGGAGACAGGGGTGGGGCACAGGGAGGTGAGGCAGAAGCTATCAGTGGATCAAGTGGGTTCCCCCAGCCCCTAGGCAATGGGGAGGGGGTACTGGCCTGCCAGGAGCCACTCTGCAGTTTCCATAAATTTGCCAGTGGGTCCCCTGCCTGCACAGTGAGAACAAAGAGCCCAGGAGCCAGCCTGGGGTTCTTTGGCACCAACTCCTCTTCCCTCTTTCAGGCAGTCTGGAGTGGGGGCGTGGGGAAGGATCTATGCATGAGGTTTGGCAAAGTAGCTCATTTAATCCAATGACATAGGAATCATTTTATTTACAATTCATAGTGAAAAAAACTAAGGCTCAGAAAGGTTTTAGTAACTTGCTCAGGATCACCCGGGTCATGAGCCAGAGAGCGAGGAGCTAAAGAAGGTTGGAGTGGTTCCATTGGCCGCTGCTCTTTCCACCATGGGGTGGGGGGTGGGAGTGGGATGCAAGGGTCCAGGAAGCCTTTTGGTGGCAGTACAGGGGGGCATAGCTGACCTGGTCCATGGAGAATTGAGATCATGCTTTTGACAATCAGGAACTCAGATCTGTTTCGTGTTATTTACATTCTACAGTTGTGTGCCTTTCTATTTTCCCTAACTGACCACCAATGAAGTAACTTGGCATCAAGGTCAGCATACACAAGTGAGAATGAGAATATTACACAATTTAAATAAAGCAAATGTTTGCAGCATCCTGCTGAAGTGGGCTCTTGGCTTTCCCCAGGTAGCACTGCTCAGGTGTCCATCTTGTCAGCACTTTATAGGTTATAAGTTACATTTCACATTTAGCCATCTTGAAAATGTGGGCTCAGCACTTGCAGCAGTGACTGGTAAAGTGAGAGACGGCCCAAGGAAGTGCTTCAAAGACTAAGCGAAAAAGCTCAGGCAGTTTCTCATTCCCTGTATGAGTGCACTCTTCCCAATAATGGCAACTGCTGCCAGCAATTAGGTGATGAATCAGAAAAAATGTTTTTCCATTAGCTTTATAAGAAAAACATATTTTTCCTGATTTAAAAGAAGAAGAAGAAAAACAAAGAATTGTATCAGTGGACGCTGACACATGCTGAAGCAAAATGGGAGAAAAGCTTGGATGATTTTGACTGGTTTGATCACATGGGATCCAGCTCTGTTTCCTTTCCTGTTTGGCTGCCCTGACGCTGAAGATCTGGTTTGGGAGGGATCCAGGGAAAGGGCAAGACAAGAGGTGCTTCCACCTCAGGCTTGGGGGAAGACCTCACCAGCCCAGAAGCCACAGCCCTAGCCTTCCTCCCCGCCCCCTCCCCCAGGTTTGCCCACGGAGGGTCCTTGGCAGCCATGATGGATGAGACCTTTTCAAAAACTGCCTACCTGGCTGGAGAGGGGCTGTTCACACTAAGCCTCAATATCAGGTTCAAAAAGTAAGTATAAATCCTTGGGGTTTTGGCCAAAGTCATGGCGATTTTCATCAGTGACGAGGTGGCCATCCTTGGCATGAGCACCCTGCCTGCCACTCTCCTTGCCCAGCCCAATCCCAGGCAATTCCCTGGCCAGAATGTGACCTCTGCATACGCTCTGGGAGCAGGAGCCGAAGCCCTGGGCCATTTATGGGTCCTTGCGGCTGGGGGTGGGGAAGGGGGATGAACAGAAAGATGGGGACTGGAAGGGGGCGGGGATGGGAGGACAGGTTCAGATGAGGATGGACTAAGCTGGCTGCTCTCCCAGTCTGATCCCCGTGGGCTCTCTGGCTGTACTGAATGTTCACGTGGAAAAGATCGAGGACCAGAAGATTTACATTTCCTGTATCGCGCAGAACAGAGACCAGCAGATGGTTTACGCCAAGTCCTCAGGTACAGAAGTCCTCAGCCCGGGCCCCATGCCCTGTCCTGCCACCACCCACCCCCAGAAAAAAATGGAAGGGAAGAAGAATGCTAAGGCTCCGTCCAAGCTGGTCCAGCTTGTTAGGGCTGAGACGGGGTGCCTGCTGTAGACACAGACCAACTGCACAAGAACCCAACCAGGATTTGTTCTAGGTATGGTTTGCCCAACCTGTACCACAAGAACAAGATCCCGGGAGCAGGCACCTGGTGGCAGAATGCTCAGAGCACCCTGGCAAGCTCTGCCATCCCCACCTGGCTCCTGCCACTCAGCTCGTCCTTCTCTTGCAGCTGTTTTCCTTCAGATGCAGCTGGAAGAAGAGTCACCCCGCTAACAGTCGCCAGGCCTGCGGGAGCGCCTACCCCTGACCACGCTGGGACCTACCCCAGAGCCAGGAGGGATCCTCAGGAAGCTACTGGAGAGGAGAGGGAGGGGGCACATTCTGCTGAGTAAATAAAGTCTTAGCCCCATTCTCGGCCCAAGACCTTTCGTAGTTGAGAATCAAAATCCTTCCAGGGCCTCCAACCTACGCAGCTCCCCATTCAGCACCAACGGGACTTACTGCGCACCTGCCAGGTGCCAGGCACAGGGCGAAGCCAAACACACAGCAATGAAAGAAGGGTCCCTGGCCTCAGAACACACCCTGGCAGGGGCGGGGGCGGGGGGTCAGGGACAAAGTGCCCGTCAAGCCCCCCTCCCCATTATGGACACAGTGGAGGCGCAAAGCAGGAGGGGTCAATTTTACTCATGAAAGAGATCAGAAAAGGCTTTATTGAGGACACTGTGTTTGAGGTGACTCTAAAGTTAAGTGGTGTCCCCAGGCAGGCGGTGCAGATGAGGGAATAGTAAGAGCAAGAGCACGGAGGGGTCAAAGAGCACAGTGACGGGAGGCCAGCCAGGCGCTGAGCAGGGCAGAAGCTGAGGGAGAGGTGAGGTAGGCAGGTGGGCAGCGCCAGGCCCTGCTATGAGGCTTGCACTTTCTCCTGTAGGCAAAGGGAGCTTTAAGGGGTTTGGGCTGAGGAGTAACAAAGTTTTGTTTTTCAGAAAGATGACCTTGGTGGCAGTAAGGGGTCAGCAAGACTGAAGGCAGGAGCACTGGTTAGGAGATCCTGCAGGGCTCCAAACTAGAAACAGTAAGGGCCTGACATGGGCCAGAGCCGTGGAGCTGAGGGATATGGGAAATGTTAAAGTAAAAGAAGTGCAAGATGTTGCCATTTTGCCTTTGCCATTGTATATAGTGAATTCATAATGGGGAACCATCTAGAATGAGTCCAAGTTTCCAACTTGGGTGTTTCAGGTGCCATCACTGGGAATACAGAAGGGGCAGGTTTGAAGTGAGGGGCGATGGGAGCCAATGTGGCTCAGTGGTTGAGCGCTGGCTTCCCACATACAAGGTCCAGGGTTCCGACCCTGGTACCTAAAAAAATATATATATATGTATATGTGTATGTGTATGTGTATATATATATAATCTATATATATGAAGTGGGGGGAGATAATGAGCTCAGTTTTACATGGGCTGGGCTTGAAGTGCCATGGAACTTCCACATGGCAAGCACTAGCAGGGACCTGGGTACTGGGATTTGGAGCTCATGGGAGATGTCTTGACAGGAAATGGTAATCTATGAATCACCAATATAAAACTGACATGAAACCCACAGGTGTGAATGATGCAGAGTGGAAGTGAGGAGAAAGTAAGGGGAGTGACAGTGAGAGGAGGAGGGGAGAGAAATGGAGGAGAGGGAACAGGGTCAAAGACAGAACCTTAGATGTCGCCAAGGCTTAAGGTTGGGCCAAAGGACCAGGGACCCACTCAGGAGGCTAAGAAGGGAACAGCAGTGACCATTAGTAAGAAGGCAAAGTCAGCAGTATCGAATGCTGCAGAGAGGCAAGAAGGTGAGAACTGAAGAGAGGCCTTTGGATGCGCCACAAGGAGGGCAGTGGTCTTTTTTAGCAGAGCAATTTCGGGAGGTGGGAGCAAATTTCAGACTACGGTGCATGGAAAAAGTGAATGGGGAATGAGGAACTAAGTGCAGATAATTGATTCTAGGAATTTTGTTGTTGTTGTTGTTTAAAGGAAACTATTTGACCATATTTATAAATAGCTTTAGACAGAGCCAGTAGAGAGAGGCTGAGAGTCTAGGAAAGAGGTCTACCAACAGAGCAGCTTCCTGGTCTGAGATGGCTCAAGAGCGCAGGTGGAGACAGGAGTCACAGGAGAGCATCAATGTGATTCTGAGACCAAAAGGGAGGAGGTGGGGGTGTAGAGAAGGACCAGAGGTTGAGGAAATTCACCCCAGAGCACCTTGACTTTCTCAGCAAAATAGGAGACGAGGCCATCAACAAGGAAAGAGGTCTGGAGAAAGGGTGATGATCTGGAAGAGCCAGCATGAGCATGAGGAAAACAAGTGGACCAAGTACATGTGGGGCCAAGGCATGCCAAAGGCCCAGCTGCTGGTAGAAAACAGGAATCTGGCATGGTGCCAACCTGGGGTGAGAAGAAGGTGTGAGCCAGCTGGCAAGACCCCAAGGAAACAGCAGAGTGGTCAGGAGAGAACAGTGGTAAAGAAGGGAAGAGAGTAACATTGCCAGAAGGTGCACACTCCCAAGGAGTAAAGGTTTGACTTCAGAGGGAGCACAGTGGACTGGAAGAAGCAGTGTACCTCCTCTGGCCCTGGGGAGGTGAGGGCTGGAAAACAGCATTTTCCACAGGGAGAACTGAAAGAGAAGAGGCATCTGTCCTGGGATAGCCAGGATGGAAATTAAGGCCAATAAGTAGAGGAGATGTTCAGGGAAGAGGTGAAAGATTAGGGAAGTTTTACCAAAGAATGAGAGCTCCAAGGGACATATCATAAAAGACTTTCTTATTAGGTATGGTAAAGCCAAAGGCTGAAACAGACAAACCCTTAAGCCTCTGTAGCTTAACCTTTCTCTCCAATAGAATTTTCTTCTCACTTGCATAAAGTCCAATTGGTAGTGGCTAGGAGTCATTCAGGAACTTGACTGAGAAAAGTTTGCCATCTTCAACACAAGACTTCTAAAGTCATCCTGGGGGTTGACATCCAGTTCCAGTGAAGAGAGAACCACAAGGGAGGTGTTTCAGGGCTAATATGTCACTTCTGCCCGTATTCCATTGGTCAGAGCACAGTCACAAGACCCCTAAACTGCAAGGGAAGTTGGTTGGAAAATGTGTTCTAACTACATGTTGAGGAAGGAAGGGAAATGGGTTGCTGAATAACTAGCAACCACTGCCTCAATTTGAGAGGCAAGTCAGCAGAGGGGGGAAGAATCCATGACCAAACTCTTATCTTGGTAAGTAAAGGATTCAGGTTCAGATCCAAACTGGGGTTTCAGGATCATGGGCTGGAGATTCATGACAGCAAAAAGAATGAAAACCTTTGTGGCAAGGACCAAGGTCAGTGAGTTGTGCACAAATTCAGCAGCAGTGGTGAGATAGTGGATCAGGCTCTCTTTCCAGCAGCCAGATCACACACTTCATAAGCCATCAGTCTTGAGTGATGAGCAAAGAAAAAGTGGACATGGATTCAAAAAGGCCTTTGTTTGCCCAGTGCCCTCCAAAAGCTAGAGATGTGCTAGAGGTCATAGCCAATCTGTGGCAATCAACTATCTCCATCCCCATATAGTCACATAAAATCCCTTTTCTCCTTTCGTGCTTTGTTGCCATTGGCAATCCATTAAACCCAGAGCCTAAGTCATTGTATACTGAAAAACTGCTTGCCTTTGACTCGTGGTCAAGGGGAGCTTCAGTCAAGTCAAGTAAAGGAAGAAAAGCAAAACAGTTGAGTTTGAGTTTCCATATCAAAATAAGTTGAATGCATCCTGCCACTTCTCTGGTAGGACCAGTTTCTAAAAGAAATAGGCACAGCATGGAAATTCCCAGAAGTGGGAGCCTCTCAGGGCAGGCTGGGCGTGTCAGGCAAGGCCAGGTGGGTAGGCAGGATCTGGGTGAGGGAAATACCTGCCAGAACACTTCTCTAGTTTCTAGGACTTTGACAGATGCCTTTCCTTTCCCAGGAGGCTTTCTAGGCAGAAACAAGGGGAGTTGCTGCCTCCACATTCACAAACCCATCCCCACAGGTAATGCATTTATCTGGAATGCAACTACTGCAGAGGCAGATGGGGTGGAATCCAGTAGGGAATCCAGGCAAACACAGCAGCCAATTCTGTCTTGAAGCAGAGGATGTGTCTGAGTCAAGTGCCAAGAGAAACCAAAGAGTGAACAAAGCATTTGCAAGACAAATCAGTTCAAGAAAAATCTCAGCAGCTCATACCAGGGCTCAAAGAAGGGGCCCTCCAAGACATTCCTGGAACTGAGACCACAGAACTAGGTTTTTCATTGCAGTTCCCAGGTGAGAAACAAGAGCTGCAAGATACAGTACATCCCAACCCCATCATCTGCCAGGGCCTGCAGAGGACACGGTGGCCAAGTCATGCTGCCTGAGGCCACTGCTCAAGGCCTTGGGACCATAGCTCAGCAAAACCTAAAAGCCCAGGGAGTCTGGTAGAAATTGCCTGTGTGGCTGGAGGAAAGGCCTGTCCCTCGCTGCCTCTTCCATCTGACTCGAACCCAGGAAGGCCCTCTGCACTGCCCAGTCCTCTGAAGATTCTTCTACAATGGCACCAACAAAAGAAAGGAGGTCAGGGCCCTTGCGTCACCTGGGAAGCTCTCCAGGAGTAGTAGCAATGGTGCTGGGAGAGGTGAGGAGGTAGCACTCTGGGACCCTATCCCACCCCAGCCCCCACTCAAGGGAACATCTCTCTGCTCAAACTTGAAAACCCATCAGGTACAAGAAAGATAGGATGTCTGGGTTCTAGTGTCAAATCTGCAACTGATTGACACATCACTGGCTCTGTTGCCTGCTGTGTAAAATGAGAGGGTTGGATGAGGTGACCTTCAAGTTCCTTTTAAATGTGATTATCTTTTTGTTCAAATCAAGCCAACTTTTGACTACAAGCTTGCCAAATATTTGACTGATTGCTCTCATTCCCCATCCTGCCTCTACTTTGTTTGTTTGTTTTAATTTTTTAAAGGTTCCCCCCCAGATGGCTCCCTCGTCTGTTTGCTCATTGTTTTTGCTCATTGTTTGCGCTCATTGTCTGCTCATTGTTTCTTGCTTGTTGTCTGCTCATTGTCTGTTTGTTTTTTCTTTAGGAGGCACCAGGAACCGAACCTGGGACCTCCCATGTGGGAGGTGGGCACCCAACTGCTTAAGCCACATCTGTTCCTCTCCACTTTGTTTTAAATTCAGAGGACCCCTACAAATCACATTTCCCAGTCTCCCTTGTCATCTGGTATTGGGAGGTGCATGCAGCAGATTGGAAGGTGATAATAGGAGGGAAGCTAGCCATTCATCCCCTTCTGTGATTTGGGAGGTGGAGTATCCCCTTCATGGCAGCTCCTTTCGAATTACTCCTCACCATCCTGTGCATCTGTTCAGCTCTTCCAACACCTTTGTAACAAGTTTCCTGTGTTAAATTCCCACTATAACCACCTAGCAAGTGCTGGTTTCCTGACCAGACTACTGACTGATATAACCAGACTGTGGATTATCTGTAGTCCATTTTCCATCCCATGGCCCAGATGGTGTGTACTCTCCTAAGCAACCTTAATTAAATATCCACAAAAAGAAGGAAATGGAAGAAGAGGGGGAGAAGGGAAAGTGAGCTGTCAGATATGGAGCACAATCCTGGCAAAATCCCTATCTCTGCCCGTTTTCCACCTGTGTACTGCACAGTTGAACATAGCTGGAGAAAAATCAGCCTCACTTTAAAGTCGTGGTCAGTACCCTAAAGTGGGTGTACTTGATGCTGCCAGCAGTCATCCTGCATTTCCCTAGACCATTCGCTCTCCTACGGTTCCATAGCTGCTTGCTCTCTACTTGAACCTCCAGCACCTCCTCCCCACTCGTCACTCTCAGCTGATGACCTCGCTTGTTTCCCTGAGAAAGCAGACACTTTCAAAAGCTGTGCCCTATCATTGCTCTGCTCACCACAAGTAAAAGCTGAAATCGTTACAGTGGCTACAAGCTGCTACAGACTGGCCCCATTTCCTCTCTGACCTCATCTCCCCCTCACTCATTCATTCCAGCTACACTGGCCTCCTTGCCTCTCTGAACATTCCAGGCAGGCTCGGGCCACAGGGCCATTGCACCTGCTCTTCTCTCTGCCTAGAATGCCCTTCCTTCAGATAGACTGCATGGACCCTTCCTCCTTCCTTCATTGTTATTGAAATGTTACCTTCTCAAGTTGGCCATCCTGACCACTCTATTTAAAATTGCCTACTCTCTTGACACGCTCTAGCATCCTTCCCTACTTATGGCCACCTAACAAATTATATAGCTTACTAATTCATTTTTATTGTCTTTCTTCCTCCACTAAAGTAAGAACTTCATGAGGGCAGGGGCTTTGTCTGTTTTCTCACTGCTGTGAGCCCCAAACAATACCTGGCACATAGTAGGTACTTGATAAATATGGTTGAATGAATGAATGAATTGAACCACAGAATTAAACTGCCCTGAATCCCACCCTACTTCTGGACTTTTTTTATGGAAGCCAAAAATGTCCTTATTGTCATGTCAGAATGAGTTAGGGTTTTTGTTTTCTCACACTTTCAGCAGAAGTCAGCCTGCTGTCTATGTATTATGTCACTTAATCCTCACACAACTTCTGAGAGTTGGGTATATCTGCTCCATTTTCCAGGTGGGAAAGGTGAACCCCAGAGAGGTTAAGTTACTTGTCAGAGGCACACAGCTAGGAAGTCGCAGGGTCCAGATTCCCAGTCCATGTGACTGATGCCAAAGCCCTGAGGTCTCGGCTGCCCAGCACTCCACACAGGTTGACCATCCCCAGAAATGGCATTGGGCTGAGCTTGAGTAGGAGACCACAGGAACGGAGGGTCTGGGGATTTCTGCAAAAGAAATACTTGATCCAGCAAAACTCTCAAGTATCAGATGTCAAAATAATCATTGCATTAACTGGTTTGTTTCACCTTGTTTGTTTCCGAGACTCTACCACTTGTCTTGTTGCTGTTTCCAAGTTTGTCTGACTCTTGCCTTAGACTACTCCCCATTCTATGTATCCCTAACACCTAGCACAGGACCTGGTACATTTTAGGCACTCAGTGAATGGAGGAACAAACGGATTCAAGTACAATTCTGCTTAATATCATCGAAGCTACCATTCAGACCCACTCTACTTTTGACATCTAAGTCCCACAAGGGCAATCCCAGACTCAGAAGTGCTGGGGGCCACACCAAGATCTCTTTCCCCTTCACTTCTGCTTCCTCTCTCCAGGCCCTTCTCATCAATTCATTCAACAAATCCTGATTGAACATTTGCCTT
>JAQZBX010061677.1:0-11842 GCA_029593785.1 Cabassous unicinctus
TTGATTTTTATAAAAGGTATTTATTTGGGGTAGATGATTACAGTTACCAGGCCAGAAAGCGTGTTACTTCCCTCACCAAAGTCTTTTGCCACGTGTTGGAGCAAGATAAGCCCTGTCTTGTATATTCCACTTCCACTTTATGATGGAGTGCTGCTTTGCTTGCTCAACTTTATGATTTGGTGGGTCAGACAATACCCAGCTCATGCTAGGCAACTCAGGTCTCATGGTAACTTGGTGGCCCATGGTTCAGTGTTCAATATCTACTAAGGACAAGTAGCAGGGCAAAAGCTGTTTCTCAAAAGGAGAGTAGTTATCTACAGAGGATGGCAGGGCTTTGCTCCAAAATCCTAAGGGCCTGTGTTGTGATTCTCCTACAGGGGCCTGCCAAAGGCTCCAGATGGCATCTCTATTTGCCACTGACACTTGCAGCACAATTGGATCTGCTGGATCATGTGGCCCAAGGGGCAGTGCATCTTGCACAGGAGCTGAGACCTGTCGCATTCCCCACTCAAAACTAGCAGATTTTCTGGTCGCTCAGTAAAGGGCTGCAGTAGCACACCCAAATGAACAATATCTTGTCTCCAAAATCTGAAGAGACCAACTAGTGTTGTGCCTCTTTTTTAGGTCATAGGAGAAGCCAGATGCAACAGCTTATCCTTCACTTTAAAAGGGCTATCTCGACATGCCCCACACCACTGGACACCTAGAAATTTCACTGAGGTGGAAGGCCCTGTATTTTTGTTGTATTTATTGCCCATCCTCTCTCATGCAACTGCCTTACCAATAAGTCTAGAGTAATTGTTATTTCTTGCTCACTAGTTCCAATCAGCATGGTATCATCAATATAATGGACCAGCGTGATATCTTGTGGGAGGAAGAGATAATCAAGATCCCTGTAGACAAGATTATGACATAGGGCTGGAGAGTTGGTATAAACCTGAGGCAGGACAAGGAAGGTATATTGCTGGCTTTGCCAGCTGAAAGCAAACTGTTTCTGGTGGTCCTTACTAATGGCAATTGAGAAAAAAGCATTTGCTAGATCAACAGCTGCATACCAGGTACCAGGGGAAGTGTTGATTTGCTTAAGAAATGATACCACATCTGGAAGAGCAGCTGCAATTAGAGTCACCACCTGGTTAAGCTTATGATAATCTACTTTCATCCCTGAAAACCCATCTGTTTTCTACACAGGCCAAATAGGAGAGTTGAAAGGTGATGTGGTAGGAATCACCACCCTTGCATCCTTCAAATCCTTGATGGTGGCATTTATTTCTGCTTTTGATTTACTATTTAGCTAGGTAGGGGCAGTTCTAGTGTCTTCCACTTGGGCTTTCCTACCATAATAACCCTCATTTCACAAGTCAGGGATCCAATGTGGGGATTCTGCCAGTTACTGAGTATGTCTATTCCAATTATGCATTCTGGATCTGGGGAAATAACCACAGTATGGATCCAGAGACCCACTGGACCCACTGTGAGATGGACCTAAGCTAAAACTCCATCAATCACCTGACCTCTATAAGACCCTACTGTAACTGGTGAACCACAGTGACGCTTTGAGTCTCCTGGAATTAATGTCACTTCTGAGCCAGTGTCTAATAATCTCCAAAATGTCTGATCATTCCCTTTTCCCCAATGAACAGTTACCTTGGTAAAAGGCTATGGATCTCTTTGGGGAAAGCTGGGAGGAAGATTAACAATATAAATTTTTGGCAATGTAAGAGGATCCTTCCCCAAGGGTACCTGGCCTTCTCCTCATTCAAGGGGCTCTGGGCCTGTAAAGTGTCCCAAGTCTGGGAATTGATTAAGGGGACGTGACTCTCTATTTCTTAATTCAAGTTAGGGTTTTGTTCATTCAACCTAGAACTTTTCTGCTTACACAGATCAAGTAGGAATTTATTAGACTGCCTATCTATGAGCTAATACCATAGGTCTATGCGTCTCAGACTTTTATTTTTTTCTTTAAGTATTTTGTTTATGCCTGGAAAAAACAACAACACAAAAGCAAGTTCTTTGTGGGTTTCAATAAGACCAAATAGTTAATATTTAATACAGCTACTGCACTCCAAAATTGAAGTCAACACAGTCATGCCTACAAAGTACTTGTTGAAAGAATCTATTCTGAAGAGAAAGAAAATTAGGAAAAAGGAATTTAAACATTTCCTCTAAACCACACATTTATAAATATTGTCATATTTAAAATGCTCGAAAGGCATGAATTCTCCAGTAATGGAAAAGTAGTTCGCAGTTGGCAACAGAAACAACAACAAAAACCTCAGCAGTAGTTTAGCAAATGCTTTAAAATTTAATGGCTGTCATGTTTTGGACTCACACTTTAGCAGTTTTCTTGTCATTACAATAATGACTGCAAATTGCTTTATACTTACCTTCACTCAAGTAAGATCTACAGAAAATCCCCCTGTATCCAATGTTTGTAATGTTTACTGTACTTATAGTGAACTTAAAAATGTTCCATATTTAGTTAATGGCAAATACCGCAAAATACATAAAAAGGTATGTTTCAACAGCTAACGGTGTGAAAATTGTTTTAGCTCCACTGCTTTAGAGTCTTCAAATACATTACTTAAGCTTATCCAAATTAATGTCAGTTATTTCAAAATCAAAAGAAAAAAATGAGTTCTATAAGAGATGTAGGTGTTATTCAATGCCTGAATGATTCACATTTTAAATTTATTTTTTAATTTTTCTTTTTCTGTAAACAACTGATTGGTGAAATAATACAACACCTTAAATTTCAGAAAATGGCATGGTTTTCCAACCTTCTGTAGATATGGTGCTTGATCAATCTATTATATAGGATTAATACAAGTTCGTGCCCTTGCGTTACGGTGAAACATTAGTTAAAGAATCCAATTTAGATTGGTTGAAGCATAAGCATAATAATCCTTGAATGTGATCAAACCTATGTAAGACACGAGTTTGAATCCATTATCTTGAGGGTTAACGTCCTACGCGGTCCACCCATCTTCATCAGTCTTAGTGTTAGTATGACCAAGAGTTTCCCTAACTTACTCAGCTCTCCATGAGGCCTTCTCTTTTCCGCCTTCTCTTTCTCAGTCTCTTTCTCTTGAAAGAGCTGGGGGAGGAGCAGGAGGAGGAGCATCGCATTCTTCTGCCCAATCATCTTTTCTGTCATCGGCACCTCTCCAAGAACTTACTTCTTCCTGCTCTGCTCTGAGGTGTGGTCCTCTTCCGCCCCTGTAGTCACGCCTTTCTCTTAGATCATAGTGATCATTTCTCACCCGGCAACAGTTGTTTCTGTCCCAATCATCCCTGAGACTTGAATCTCTCCATCCAGAAGATTCCTCCGCTGGTCCTCTTCTCCAGCCAACTTCTTCCCTAGGCAATCCTCTAAATCCCCATCTCTCTGTCTCCTTCTCTTTCTCTGTCCCTTTCTTTCTCAGGGTCCTTGCCATTCTTATCACTATCTTGATTATCTCTATCCCTTTCTCTTTCTCCATCCCATTTCATGGTCTTCTAGGGTCTTGAATCTTGAGGTGGACCCCAACTGTCTTCTGTGGCATTTTCTCTATCTCTTCATCCACCTTGCTTGCCAAATGGTGTCCAGAGACCAGGTCTTGAATCATCACCCCATCTGGGAATCCAGTCGTCATCAGCACATCTCAAGGGTTGATCAACATCCATGTTTTGCCAAGGCCCTCCATCGTGTGCACCACACCTAGAAATTCTAACATCATCAGGATTCCACCAAAGTCCTTGGTCATCATCCAACCCACACCTGGAAACCTGGTCATCATCCAACCCATGCCTGAGACCCAGATCATCATCAGCATTGCACTAAGATGATCACTCATCATCAGCACCTCATGGAGGCCCTGTGTCCTCCTCCACCCCATGTCTTGGTCGTCTGTCCTCATCGGTTGTTCACCAGCTTCCTCTATCTTCATCCAGTCCCTGTCTAGAAGGTCTGTCACCATCTTCACGACACCAGCTTCCCGTCTTCATCTCCAATTCATCTGAAAGGCCTATTGTCATCTGCCCCATGGCAGGAGACGCATTCTTCATCTGGACCACATCTAAGGCCTCTGTCATCATCCATGCCACGGAATCCATTTTTCATCGGGTCTCAGAGAAGACCATCCCTCTTCAGCATCCTCCAAATGTCTTGGTTGATCTTCATCTCTTTTAAGGGACCTTCTCATCCCACCCACCACAATTCCACTCCTTTTCTTGTGGGCCTTTTCTCCACTCAGACTCCACTTCAAGCTCTTTTCTCCATGTGTCTTCTGAATCTCCATCTCCCAATGAAAATCCTCTCTAGAAAGTGGATCATCACCAAGTCTCTTCCTCTCTATGGTGTTCTCTTTCTTCAATTTCCAACTCCCCCTGGTGTCTTTTCCTTTCTACTTCTTCTAAGTTCTTGAAACATTCCTGATATTTTCATAGCTCTTTCTCAAGTTTTGCTGGTTCAGCAAGCTCTCTCTCTTCACACTCTTTTAGCATTTGCTCTTCAGCTCTCCTCTGCTCCTCCTCTTTTTTGCTATAGTAAGTTATTCTGCTTTCCTTTTTACATTGCCTTTTATGTTCTTCCAAGCAATTATGCCTTTCTTCTGTTAGTCACACTTCAAACTGTTTGTTTTGCCTCATAAACAGACTGCCGTTTGGCCTTGAGTCACATTACAAATAAATCTCTGTCTTCAAGCATTCCTGATATTCAATTCTTATGTTCAAGAGCCTTTTCACATTCTAGCTGCATAGTAGTAATTCTTTCTTCTTGTTTTTGTTCCCACAGATCCATGTCTTTAATTCTCTGTTCTTCATAAGCACTCTTTATCAAAGGGATTTCTTCCAAATGTTTAGCTCTTTCAAAATAGTCAACCTTCTCTTCTTGATTTTTTAGGTATTCCTGAAATTTCTTCTTTTCTTTCTCCAGTTGTTCATCCTGTTTAGCCATGATGAAAGCTGGATTCAATTCTTCAAGGTTTTTAATATCAATATCTTTGAAAGTTTTGGCATCCAGTTCTGTTTTCTTGTTCTCCCCTGTAGTAGTTTGGCAGTTTGATGTAGTTATGAAATCCAAAAATAGATATTGGATTATGCTTGTAAACAGGTCTGCTAATCTGGGCATGATTAAGTTATGATTAGGGCGTTGACTGGGTCAGGACAGTAGGGCGTTGAGCCCCACCCCTTGGTGGGTGGGGTCTCAAAGATAAAAGACATTGCAAAGGACAGAATTGTAGTAGTTTTGATGTTGGAGTTTTGATGCTGGAGCTCAGGGAGGCGAGCAGACTGAGGAGCTTGGTCGTGAGGAAGGAGAGAAGGCCCCGGGATAGAGACAAGCCATTCGCCTGATAGTCTACAGAAGAAAGGCAGAGCCTAGAGAGCCTCATAGTCTACAGCTGGCCAGGTGGAGGAAACAGAGGAACTAAGCCCAGAGAAAAATGGAGCCCAGGGAAGAGAGGAACCCAGGAAGCCTGAACCCTGGCAAATGTCAGCAGCTGTCTTGCTCTAACACATGGCAACAGAATTTGGTGAAGGAAGAAACTTATGTTTTATGGCCTGGTAACTGTACGCTTCTACCCCAAATAAATACCTTTTATAAAGACCAACAGAAATCTGGTATTTTGCATCAGCACCCCTTTGGCTGACTAATACATCCGCCAAACGCTCACAGTTTTCTTTTTTATTTGTTCATGTTCCAGTAAAATATGCTCCTTTTCTCTTTCCTTTGCCTTCTGTTGTAGTCTCTCTTCTTCAGCCTTGCATACTTACTGGAGTTCAGCTTCCCTCTGCTCTAATTCTTCCTTCTCACACTGAATATTCAGACTCTCAAGCCACTCCTTCCTTTCCTCAATTGTCTGATGGCTCAGTTGACTGACAGTGAGCCAGGATTCTTTGACGCTCTTTTCGTGAGTTTTTAAGGTATGCAGCAACAGCCAATCAATGCTGTTTTCCTTTTTCTTGCAGTATATGAGCTGGCTTAATGACTTCAAGTGCTTTTGCAAGTACTAAGGACATGGCTGTCAGCTGATTTCTTGTCTGTTCTAAAGGCATACTTTGCAAATAAGGACAAATTGGAGCATCTTCTCAAGCAGCACAATTCAAATCAGATCCAAAACTAAGGTCCCAGAAGTGTGATCAATATGAACCTGCAGATCGCAGTGCCTGGCTGCATCCACAATGGCTCATTCTAATTGGAAAGTATCAACAATAGGAACCAGGGAAGTCAAACGAGAAATCTCAGTGCTCTGATAAATTTGTGAAACCTGCTGCAGAAGGTGGAGTATGGTATTATTTTGGAGTTGTAGGACATACTGTTACAAATCTAGTTCCTTTTCAAGTTGCTCTCTGACCCAATTTACAATCTTTGTGATTCTCTTACAGAGTTTTAGTGGGTTAAATTTTACTTCCAGCCAACTCTAAAAGTCTTTTGCTTCTAGGACTACATATTGTAGTACTGCTATTGGAACATTCTGGGTCCTCGGCCTCTAGGTTCTTGACTAATGTCATATAAAAGAATTTAAACACACGCCATAGGGTAGGCAAAGAAGTAAAGAGTTTATTAAGAAACAAGAAAAGAAAACACAATCTGAGACATAAATTGTGGGCGTGCTATAGGGTGAGTTGTGCATGTGGGGACCAAGACTAAGCTTTTTAATAACTTTCCTCCTCCCCCTTCCTAATGCTGAGGAGGGGACCCAGCTGTTTCTTGTTCTGATTGGTTGCCTTATGATCCCTGCCAGTTAGCTCTCAGGGGACCAATGGGGAGGCCTGTTGTTTTGAGGTATCTGGGGCTTTCCCCTGACCCCAGAAAGCATTCCAAATGGGACCTCTTAGCCAGGGTCTCCCTGGCTTTCCCAGTAGCAGGGGGTTTCCAGGTGGCATCTCATAGCCATGTTCTCTGCCAGCCATGTTCTCTGCCAGGTCCCAGCCACCTTCCCTCTTTCCCTATGCTAACCTGCCTCAACTCACCCCCCACCTCCAGAGAGTTTAAACCCTTATTCTTAAGGTGGAGCTGAAGGGTGATGGTCATATTCTATAGCTGCTTCCTGCTGGTTAGGGGAGTAGGCCCTGCCTGACAAAGCATAAAACCCTCTGGCTATTCAATTGAGGTTGAGGGAAGATGTGTCCAGCACTGTGGTTGGAACTGGATGAAATCCCCATGTGACTAATATCTTGTCTGAAAGGTATTTATTCTAGAAGAAATAAACTTAGAATTTAAGATGAATGGTCCTCCTAAAAGGATAAAGAAGATGGTGGTAGAGGGGCCCAAAAAGGGGACCAGCCATGACATGCTGGACAATGAGAAAGGCCAGGTGCCTTCAGAGGTTGCATCCTCCCAGAGTTGATGGGAAACAGCATTCTTCCTTGAGTTCTTTTATGCTGTTGGTTAACTCTAGGGAGAGCTTGTGGTAGACCTTCTGGGTTTGGTATAAACTGCCAAACCCCATTCCCAAGGCGATGGTTATGCCTAGGACAGCTAGGAGTGGTGTGAAGAGAGGCACTGCCCTAGACATAAACTCACAAAGACAATGTAGGCAACAGCAAGACAATCATATGCAAGCAAAATAAAGACAGTACTTAAGAGAGCCATTCCTTTATCTTATAGGCACGTTCATTAACTACTTAGAAAATGAATTAAGTTTATGAGGACTTTTTACATGTTCAATATCCCTCTGCATATGATCTAGAATAGAAGAGATATTATCATATTCATCAGCGTATAGGTACAGTACTTAATACTGATTAGTATTAATATATTAATATATTAGTATTATTAATATAATAATAATTAGTATTATTAGCACAAGTTCCCCTTTGAGCTGCAATTAATAGATCTAAGCTCCAGGTTTGCAATACCATACATGTTGTCTCTCCACGGGAGCAGGCCATAATGCCAATTGTCTTTGTTTAAGTTCTACTCACAGCACTCTGGTAATCATTGCTCCACTTGGTATGTCCTTCACACAGCGAACATGCTGCGGCACAGATGATCCTAGAGAGAAGCTCCAGTGTTTCACTGGCCTTGTGCATAGCGCCTTTCAGCACTATGAAACAGAGCCAGTTTGGAGGCAATGTCCACTGTAAACCTGGCCATATCGAGCCATCACTGGCTGCTCCAGGAGTGTGAAACTGCAACGTACTCTCCCTCCACTTCAGGAGTGTGTTCAGAGATGTAGTAGATACTTTCATTATTTTACAGGTGGTTTCAGTTGGGCAGTTTGATGTAATTATGAATTCCAAAAATATAATTGGATCATGCTTGTAAACTGATCTGTTAATCTGGGCATGATTAAGTTATGATTAGGGCGTTGACTGGGCCACGTCAGTAGGGCATTGAGCCCCACCCCTTGGTGGGTGGGGAATCGAATATAAAAGGCAAGGCAAAGAACAGAGTTGAAGCAGTCTTTTGAGAAGCAGTTTGGATGTTGGAAAGAAGGCCCCAGAAGAAGAGAAGCAAGCCGTTCACCTGATCGTCTACAGCTGACCTTGTGGAGGAAACAGGAGCTAAGCCCAGAGAGAAACGCAGCCCCGGGAAGAGAGGAACCCCAGAAGCCTGAACCCTGGCAAATGCCGGCAGCTGTCTTGCTCTAACACGTGGCAATGGACTGTGGTGAGAGAAGAAACATAACGCTTTATGGCCTGGTATGTGTGGACTTCTACCCCAAATAAATACCCTTTGTAAAGACCAACCCATTTTTGGTATTTCACATTAGCACCCCTTTGGCTGACTAATACACAGGTCATAGTGACTGACCTAGCCAATAACTCAAATGGAGATGCACTATGCAGGGTACTGAAGGTCTGCTTTGGATGAACAAGAGAGTTTGACAATACTGAAGTCTATCTCTTAATTTTTACACACTTTTTAAAAACTTCCAATGCAGTTTATAACATATCAAATAAACTTAACTATTTCAGTACTTTTCTTTTTACTTCTACACTTTTACCAAGATTACATTAATTAACAGATATTTTATTTTAGCAGTACAGGAAAAACTACTTTCTCTATTATTTTATGAAAATCTAAGATTCCCAATAGAATCAAGATTATCTTTACTTACCACCACTTTAACATGCAGATTGAGGTGGCCTCTGAGAGGTTTCTCTGTTATGAAGCTACTTTTTGTTATCAATATCAACTTAAGCTCTATTTAATAATAGCCTCCTGGAATTAGCCATTTAAATACTTCAGAAAATGCTTTTACAAACATCTTGTAATTAACCATAACCACATAGACTGGTTACTTTACATCTAATAAGCTTATTAAATTACAGTTAGCAACCAATGAAATTTATATTTATCTATTTAAGTCTTGTTTTACTTTCCCCATTCTGTTCTGTGAAAACTAGTCATTTCACTTTAGGACAGATCTATATTTCATTAAACACAAACTTACAACTTTCATTGTCTTAAAGATTTAATACATTTAATGATAATTTATTTTAGTAGTATGCTATAAACCTAGGGAGATTACACCCAAGCCAAATAAAATTGAAACCATTATAGTTTATGCAAGGAATGTTCTTTTTTTCCTTCCTTCACAGGAGGTTAAAACCTCTTTTTTTTCTTTAAAAAAATTATAAAATTGTGAATAATCTTGAAAGCAGACTAACTGCCAGGTTCTGGCATAATTATGATTGTTTAATTTGTTTTAATCATAATTTAGAAAAGATTTTTCCATAGCTTTCAAGGACTTTCCTTTACTGAAATTTGGTAATTGGATTATTAATTACCCTCATTTTAAGGCTGTTAAAAGGTTTAAATTGGGGAATTACAGGACAAACTATGATTCTTAATTCCCCAGCCTAGAGTTTTAATCTGTCACAACTCACCCTTCCCCCATAGTTCTCGCAAAGAGAAAGCCTTGGGGGGACGGGGTGTTGGGTAGGTCAGAGAGCTTAAGAAAAGCTTTTTCTTTTTCCCAATAGTTTCCATATTCTGATTTCTATATGACCTTTACACCTTGCTTAGCCTAATTTGAGCTCCAGAAATATTCATTCACATATATAAGCACATATTTAATTTTTAACAATTTGAATAGAGCTGCTTTTTTTACTTTACTTTTTAAAAAATTTTTTATTTGTTTTTGATATTACCATTCCAAAGTATAAAAATATACACTGAGCAAATAGGCAGACACAAATAGAGATTTTGACAAAAACACAAAACTTACTAATGTTACTTACAATTTTCATTCTCTTACAAAATAAGTTTATAACCAAATTGTTCCCAATGCATTAAAGTACAATTTACTTTACTTCAGCCCTCTGCTTATTTCCCATTTTGACTTTGACAGACCTTGGATGAGCAACACTAATTCCAGTATACACTCACTGATGTCATTGAAGTCTCAGGGAAAACTGGTTTATTCCCATGACCTGCTGCTTTTAGGAATCCCAACATTCGAGGTGGGAGGCCCCCCTTCTCCCCAGTTCTTGGACATAACAGGACTTCAGTGGCCATTGGACTGGAATAGTGGACATCCAACCCCAAATGTCAAGAATTCTACCAGGCAGCAATCTAGTGCACACCTGGATAATCATGAGAGAAAGCAGGGTTATTAACACCAGTAGAAGGACTGGAGATTGAGGTATCTCAAATTTGCCTTCCTTTCTGTGGGAGGTGTGGGAGGTGGGGCGAATGGGAATCTCTATATTTTTTGTGTAACATTTATGTAATGTAAGCATCTTTAAAAAAAAATTTTTTTTTGTCTTCCCTTGAGCTGTAGGGGGTAGAAGTTGCCATGCTACAAACAGGGGAGAAGAGAGTAGTTACCATTACAAAGGTGAGACCAGCCCTGAAAAAACCATAAACAAAGGCAAACTCAGTTTAGAATTACCATCACAATAGCAAGGGTGAGGCTTGATTTGAAGTAACCATAAACAAGGTAAGTTTAATTTAGAATTACCATCACAATGGTAGATCTAGGTGAGAAGGTAATCTCAAAATAACCATAATCAAAGGTAAGTTCAGTTTATAATTACCATTACTATAGCAAGCATAAGCAAGGGTGAGCCTAGACCTGAAGTAACCATAAACAAAGGTAATTTAGTCTAAGATTACCATCACAATAGCAGGTCTAGGCTAAATCCATGCAGTTATAGCAATTTCAACTTTTGCTGTTTTATAATATAAAGGAGTTACAGTTTCTAGTAAGTTTCCACTTAAAAACAAATTGAGCACTTTTGTTTATTAACTAAGTGTAGCAGTTTGATATTGTTTATGAATTCCAAAAATAGATACTGGATTATGTTTGTGAACTGGTCTTTTTCTCTGGGCATATTATATTGTATTGGATTCAGAAGTTTCACTTTTACTTGATTAAATTATGATTAAGGCTTTGATTGGGCCATGTCAGTAGGACGTTGAGTTCCTGCCCCCTTATTGGGCGGGAACTCACAGAGAAAACAACAAGGCAGAGGAGATGGTTAGAGTTTTTTAATGCTGGAGTCCCGGGAAGTAAATACACAGAGAAGCAGATATGTGAGGAAAGAGAGGAGGCTCTATTAGACACGACAGAGGCCCTGGGAAGAGAGATGAGCCATTAGCCTGATAGTCTACAGCTGGCCTTGTGGAGAGAGCAGAGCAGCTGAGCCTAGAGAGAAACAAGCCCTGGGAGAGAGATGAGACTTATCCCAGCCTACAGCTGATATTGGAAGAAGCTGGGACCACAGATCCTTCAGAGGAAGAGGAAACCTGAACCCTTGCAGACATCAGCAGTCATTTTGCTCCAACATGTGGCAACAGACTTTGGTGAGTGAAGTAACTTACGCTTTATGGCTGGGTAACTGTAAGCTTACCAGCCAATAGATTTGTGTAACATTTATGTAATCTAAGCATCTTTTAAAATATAAA
>JAQZBX010061678.1:0-17060 GCA_029593785.1 Cabassous unicinctus
TTTTTTTGGCAAAGACATTAGAAATGATCTAAGACAATGGTTCCCACACCTGGATGTGCTTATTAAAATTCAGATTCCCAGGCATCACCCAAAGCACTAAACCAGCCTCCAGGGAATGGAGCCCAGAACGCTGTGTTTTTAACCACCTTTCCAGGTGACTCCAATGATCAGCTAGGTATGGGAACCACTGGTCTATCCCAGTCCTGCCATTTTACTGAGGAAGAAACTGAGGCACAGAGAGGAAAACAATGCACCCAAAGTCAAACACAAGGATATAATAGAAGAGGAATAGGACCCGAGTTCTCCTACTACACAGTCCCCTGCGCATTCTCCTTACAGTTCACCGCCTTCCCAGACTTTCAATGTCTCCCCAGTCCAGAAAAAGGGGTGTGAGATGGAGAGAGCCCCATGAGTCATCCTTGCAACTGGATTTCTCTACAAGTGATTCTCAAACACAGCTCACCCAACACACACACACACACACAGACACTCTTCCTCGCTCACCAACAGCTGTGTCCCCCCAAACACAACTATCATCTGGCAAACAGGATGCAGAGACAGAGTGGACTGTAGCCCACTTGGCATGATGTGATGGTGGGACAGCTGGAAGCTTTTTGTGGATCCCAGAAAAGATTTTGTCCTTAGAGCTAATCCATTCCTGTGCATGTAAACCTACTGTAGCTGGGAACTCTTGATTAAATTATTCCTGTTAAGGGCCTCTGATTAGATTGCAAGACCCAGGGTGGGTCTTAATCCTCCTACTGGAGTCCTTTATAAATGGAGGACTAAAAGCAAGCACAGAAAAAAGTGGCAGAGATGGAGAGAGGCCTCCAGAAGTTGACGAGCCCGGAGAGAGAAAAGCCACAGGCCAGGAGGAAAGAGGAGAGAAGAGTGGACCGCATTCTGCCCTGCCATGTGCTTGATCACCCACAGCGGAGCTTGGAGAGAAAGCATCTTAATATGATGCCCACAGCTGCAACTTGGTGAGACAGCATCTCTTGGTGATGCCTTGATTTGGACACATTCACAGCCTCAGAACATTAAGCTTTTAACTTAATAAATTCCCATTATAAAAGCCAACACATTTCTGGTACATTGCTCCAGGCAGCCTTTAGCAAATGAAAAAAGATGGGCTTCAGGAAAGGGTGCTCCTGGTGGGGGGAAGTGAAGGAGCAAAGGCCCGGAGGCAGGAACAGGGATGGCAAGTACAACGAAAGGGAGTAGCAGTGACTAGGATGGGAAGGGGAAGAAGGGTAGACTGGGACGAATAAGGCTGAGGTGTGATTGTGAAGGGGTTTAGTGCTGTGTTTCCGGATGAGCAATGTGCCAAGGAGAAGGGATTGTAATCTTCTGAGGTTCTGTTTGTGTTCTCATAAACCCAAGGAAATTCCCTTTAAAACACAGAAGTCGTTTAATGGTCTGCCAAATAAAAATATGAATCAATTTCGTTTTTTTGACAGCTCTGACTTATGTAACAATCAAATTCCATCATTAGAGCTTTGAAAATGTTTTTGAAAGATGGTATTGTGGAGCCAACTCAAAATGTTCTTTGCAACACAAGCCCTGGGATATGCACCTCCCAAAAAGGGTTCCAGGTGGGAAAAAATAAAGTCAGGAGATTCTGCCATCTCTCTCCCCCTTCATGGAACATCTCAATGATCATTGGAATATTAAAGCCTCTGAGACGTCCTGCAGGAAAGATACCCATTAAACTTCACTGAATTCAGTGCTCCCAAATTTCAATCACAGAAATCCTTTCTTTGTCCTGCTATGATGGAGTCAGTTACTCTGTATCTACCTGAGATGAGGGAGGGCTTTGCATGTCCCAGTTTAGCCTTGTCAGGCCAATCTGATAGGAAACAAGAGACATGGGTGCAGCTATAGAACAGCTTCTCTACTTTAGAAGGAATATCATTTAATACCTTTCCTACTTTCTCATGGCACATGCTTCATGGATTCATGCACACATGTGCATTGGATAATTCAGAGGCTAGCACTAAAATGTAACAGAACACTCTACAATAGAAGGAGGGGTATATATCCTGATTAATTTTGCAATGTGAAGAATCACTCCCTCATTTGCCTGTCTTCCAGGATCTGGAGTTTGCCTATGCATTTCAGCCAACAGTTCCTATCTCTCCTTTGCTAGCACCCCCACCATCGCGTCCTAATGTGCACAGTGGCTACAAGGCTACACACCTGGGTGGGCATCTGTTGCTTGACCTGATCCACATTCAATCCCCTTCCTGTCATAGAACCATGCACTGTTTTCTTTGAGAACTCATCCCCCTTCCACTCCTTCGTCTGTGTGAGTCTGGTGGGGCTGATATCCCTTTCCCTTCCAAGGAGGAGCATGAGACCCAAATTGAGCCAATCAGCATGTTCCCCCCTCTGGCCACAATGATTGGTTCAGTCTTGGGCACATGACCCATATTGATCCAATCAGAATCAACTCTGGGATTCTACTGGGACCATCAAGAAAGAAAGTCTCTTCCCCTTGGGCTTACTTAGATGGTGGGATGTATGTTTACAGCAGCCGTTTGGATAAGCCCAACTGAAAATGAAGATAGAGGGTAAGACAGGGTTGAAGGATGGAGAAAAAGACAGTGCAGATGATTTCATGTGGATCCCTAGATCGAGCCATTCCTGAAGTTTATATTCCCTAGAAATTACTTCCTTATATGAGTTAAAAACATTTTTAATCCCTTTGAGCTGCATTTCTGTTATTTTTTTTTTTAAGCTGTTATTATAGCATTTATGTGCACTTAAGTGCAAAAGGTTTATGGGAGGGTAAAACCTGTGAAGGAGAAGGGGTGTGAGCAACGTTGGACAGAAGTTTGTCAGACTGCGATGCAGACCTGATAAAGTCTTTACCAGCCAATGGCAAGCTCCGGAGTGAAAAATGCTACCTGGAGGAGTCCTGCCTGGATGGAAATGGCCAGGCCCAGGTACCTGGAACCTGAGAGTAGAGGTGGACTCTGAAGAAGTCAACGGCAGAAGCCTGCCAGCCAACCACACTTGAAGGGGATCTGAGTGATAGATCTCTGTTCCTGCCACAACTCCCAAATGAACAGAGCTATTTTTCTTTTTGACTTTATAAATAATCCATGTCCATTGGAAAAACTTGAACATAGAAAAGTAAATGGAGAAAAGTAAACGTCACATAAAACTGCTAGTAGTTTGGAAAACATTCTCTTGTGTATTTTTCTATGTATATGCATATTTTATATAAATGGCATATTACACATCCAGGTTTTATGGTTAATTTAAATAAACCTCATCTATTTTTACTCCTTTTTCAGTTTACTACTTCTCCACTCCTCCCTGCCCTCCCCTAGATAACCAATATCAATAATCTAGTGCACAAACACCTTATAGCTCATCAACACATAAAAGTTTAAGAGTGATTTCATATAACAGAATTTTTTTTAGCACTCTCACAAACACCACCTTGTCAGATGGCAAATGCAAACAATTTCCCCATTTCCAAAGGAGGAAACTAAAAGCCCATAAAGATTGATTATCCAAGAAAGTCACCCAGTGTGGAGGTGACTGAGCCAGGGTTCAAAGTTCTGGACTCCTCATACAGTGCCCTTCCCCATGCCCTTCACACTGATTAAGGGCACTTGATTCCTCTCTGTCACTGGTAGCGTATCAAGTAGTGACGTTCCCATCCCAGAAAGTAATCAAGCTAAGCTCTGATGACCATTCATCAGGGTCAGGGTTGAATGGATTCTTATGCTGCAAAAGGAGGTCCTGCTGCAGTGCCACAGAAGGCAGTCAGTGCAGTCTCGTCAGCAATTCAGCATCTATCGACAGACGAGAAGTCTAGTCATGTCAGTTCCTGTGTTCACACAACCACCTCGCCCTCCAAATAGCAGTCAGTATTCAGAGGGCAGCCTGTTTTTCCCCCCTCCAGATTTTCTATTTTGCGCTGCACGTCTATGGAATGGCAAACACTGGGCCCATTAAAAAAGCATGGAGACAAATGACAATATGATGGTAATAGCCCATATTTATAATCCACATGAGCTGCTTCGGCCAGAGAGTAGTGGCAAATGTTAGAACGTGAGGAGGTTCTTTTACTGGATGCCTTGGTGGAAATGTAGACATGCCGATTAAGCAATAGCTATCAGAGATGCTCAGTGCATCTAATTATTTGATTTATTTTTCAAGCTTTCAAGCACGGACCTGTATTGGCAAAGAGCAAAGGTTCCAATGTCAGCCAGACCTGGGTTCAAATATTGGTCCCTCTACCACCTGGCTTCGGAAACTTGGGCAAGTCATTTAACTTTCAGCTTCTGCTTGCTCCATCTGTAAACTATGATTATGCCTGCCTTACGGGTGAGGCTTAAATGAGATAATGTATAGAAATAGCTTAGCACTGTGTGAGGCACATAGTAAGAACTCAAAGAGTATTAGTTGTTTAAATTACTACTACTATTCTCTTGCTAGTATTATAAACTCGAGTGCTACAAAGACTTCTGGGGCAGAGGATTTCCCATTAAACTGACCTAAGCCATGAATCTAATCCCCATGGACCCTGGCTAACTTCATTTTGCATTATCAAATGTATGCTCTCTTAGCAAATGTTTTAGACCCGTGTTTCACAAAGTATAAGAATAGTAGATCTGCAGGATATTAACAGTTGTTACTGGAAAAACGGAATTGTTGAGTGAATAAGTTTGGGAGACAGTTAAACTAAGTGAGATGGATTTCCTTCCTGCAGGACTTGTCAGAGCCTTTCATACCCCAATAGGATTTGTGTCTCTCTAAGAGGCAGATATAATATTGTATTAATCATGAGCATTTTAGTTGCAAATGGCAGGAACCCAGCTGAATTTTGCTTAGGCAAAAAGAGATTTTATTGATTTATGTAACTCTAAACCCTAGAGTTGTATATAACTTCACATGTAACTGGTCCAGGAGTTCAAAGTATGCCATTTGATCTCTTCTTCCCTCTCTCCTACTTCCTCCTTCCCTCCCTTCTTCTCCCCTCATCTATTGAAACATCTTTTCTCTGTTTGGCTTCATTATTAGGTTTTTGCATGTGACAGCAATATTGCTTCATGGCAGTCTCAAGCTTACAATCTATGATCCAGAGAAAGAAAGTACTTTTCCCAACTGACATATCGTGGGGGTCATGGCCCCGTGTCTGATTTAATCTCGGTGGTCAGGGGTGTGGAGTGTTCTGATTGGTCAAACAGGAACTAAGCAGAAAAGAAGAAAGGCTTTTCCCCAAAAGAAGAGTTGCTATGGTGACAAAAAGCATTTAACCACTCCAAATACTCAGCATCTTACCAGGCTAGTGTTCTAAGTAATAAACTTTGAGAAATGCTGATTTTGTACAAACCCAGTCCCGACATAGGAAAAAGAAATCACCATTTTGAGCTACCATTTTGATTGTCTATTACATGTCTGTTTATGGAACTTGGACACGAAGATGAATGAAACAGAGCCATTGCTTCAGAAGGTCACAGTCTGGGAAGTGAAGGTCTGAGACAGACAGGAAGAAGCTAATGACAAGGAATCATTCTAGGTGTTATCACAGATGTAGGAATAAACTGCCACAGGAACAAAGAGGAGAGGCGGGACCAGTCTTCCTTCGTGAGGACAGAAAAGCTTCATAGAGGAGGAGACATCCATGTTGAATTTTGGAAGAGGGCAAGTTTGAGAAGGGTAGGTTTTCTTGGCATACGGAACCACCTAAGAAAGCCTCAGCAGTCTGAGAGCTCATGGCTTAATTTGGAAGTGAATGACAGCTGTGTGGTTCCAGTGCAGCCTATATGGTCAGGAGACAGATGGAGTTGAAGAATGCTGGAGCCGGGTTGACTTCTGACTCAAACCATCTCTTCTCCAGCGACCCTCTGGGCAGCCTTCTTCAAACCCTGTGGACACTGCTGTTTTGTGTCTACTCAGCAAGCTTCTTCATTTCCCCTTTCTTTGTTAAGAGATGTTTTCCCCATTTCCATGGGTTATCATATGAGCCAGGTTAAGCTAATCACATTTTATATTTTCTTGGGATTGGCTTAGGGGTAGGCATGCGACCCATACACAGCCAATCAATGTCTTTGTCTTGTTTTTAAAGAGATGTTTGGAAAGAGTAGATTTTTCTCCTACTCTAGGTAATAAGTTAAAAATATGAATCCGGGACTGTCCTAGTATCCTTCCATGCTACATGCTTTTGTAGATTAAATTGGGTTTCTGCCCCTTGCCCTCTAAAATGGTTACTTCCACATTCACCTGACTGCTAAAAAAAACCCTTTGTAGGTTCTGGAGAGGAATAGGAAGCCTGTGTTATGTAGAAGGAAGCAGTGCAGCCAAAATGTACAGTCTCTGGAACACGGCCTCATGACAATGTCCTTCTCTTCGGGGCTGTGACACCTTCGGGCATCAGATGTCAAAGTTGGTCCTTGAGTCAAGCCTCGTCCTCTCTTTTCTGGTGACAGTCACCTACCTTGGATCCCTGCCTTCACCTCTGCCTCCACCTCCAATCTATCCTTCACATCTCAAAAGGAGGGCCTCAAAAGCCCATGTCACTTGTTGCTAAAACCAAGGTGATACACCTGCAAGGTATAACCTAGCTCCTCAACTTAGTCTACAAGGCCCTCCAAGCTTTGGCTTCTGAACACTGTCCCAGCCTCATCTCTTGCTGCTCCCTAATGTACAATTTGCCCTCCACCAACAATAAATGGCTTATACTTTTCTTGCTTTTTTCCCTGTGTTTAGGAATTTTAATAATGGGAGAGAAAGAACATGAACAGATGAAGTAAGCTGAGCAAATCACAGAACAAATAAACCAAATGCAAAAGTGACCCCAAGCTCCCTAAGAAAATATGGCATTTGGAAAATGGACTAGAAAAAGGCTCTTCCTAGTGGAGTCTCAGAAATGGAAATCCAGTTCTCCGAGGCGGTGAGATCCTTAGAGATGAGCCATTCCAGTGCTTTCTCAAACCTTCCAGGGAAACTCTTTAAACAAAATCTTATTGTTCAATGTCACAGTCAAGAGGGCCAGACAAATTAAAACCACGAAGAACAACCATTATACACCCTCTAAAATGACCAGAATAATAAAAATAAAAATAATAATAATAAAACTCAGACAATACTAAGTGCTGGCGAGGATTCAAAGGAACTAAACTCTCACACATTGCCAGTGGGAATGTGTACTAATAAACCACTTTAGAAAAGTTCAGCAGTTTCTTAAAAAGTTAAACATATGCCTACCATATGATGCAGCAATCCCACTCCTAGGAGAGGGATTATCCAAGAGAACTGAAAATTTAGGTTTACAAAAAAACAAAACAAAACACAACACAACAAAAAACCCAAACTGTAGTTAAGTGTTTATAGTGGCTTTATTCATAGTTGCCCTAAAATGGAAAATGACCCAAATAACCTTCGGTGGGTAAATGGATAAACCTGGTCCACCCACACAATGTAACACACTACTCAGCAATGAAAAGGGGTGGACTACTGATACATACAGCAACACAATGAATCCCCAATGCGTTACATTAAGTGAAAGAAGACAGATTCAAAAGGCGACGCACTATATGATTCCATTTACGTGACATCCTGGAGATGGTGAAACAGATTTGGACAGAGTCTGGAATGGACAGAAAAGCAGTGGTTTCCAGGGACTTGGGTGAGCTGAGTACAGGGGGCACTAGGGAAGTTTGGGGAGGTATGTAAATATTCTATATCTTGATTGTGGTGGTAGCTACACAACTTATGTGTTTGTCAAAACTCAGTACTGGACACTAAAAAGGGTACATCTTTATTGTATATAAGTTATATCTCAGTGAACCTGGCTTTAAATAAATCTTATGGGCAATTACAGTTTTCAGAAGTAGAGCTACTTGGCATCTCCCTGTCTTGTCCCTGAGCTTTTCGTTTGCTTAACTTGTAGGGCCCCTTAGACTAAATGTATTTTTACAAATGAAAAACATTGGGACTCCTACCTGAAGTTACTCTCTGGGGTGGTAGAGGAGATGGGACCGACCACCTTGATGGTATAGAACCTGCCCAATGGACGATGATTCTTTGCATCACACTTGGAGGCAGGAATGACTGTCACGTCAAGGACTGCAACTAGGTAATCTCAGAAACAGGCCCGGGCTTAGCTAGCAAAGAAAAGGTGAGACTAGAAATACATCAGGCAGGGTAGGCACAGTCCTGGAGAAACTGACATTTCAGGCACTCCACTTGCTCATCACGGGCATCTAAATATGGTACCACATTGGTTACCTTCTGAACACAACTATAACCTCGGCACCAACAACCTTGTTTTCCCGAATGAATTCTCTCACATTTACTTTCAAAGTTAAGGTTAGTCACCCAGGCTGCTTATTTTGCTTTTCTAGTAATATCTAGATTTTATTTACCTGTCATTATGCCACCAATACCCCATACAGTAATAAAGAGAAAAATGGTTGAATCCTTTCCCACACGTATCACATTAAAAATGTCTTTCTTGGAAAATATTTTTGATAATGGATAAAGTATCTTTCAGATTCATCCTTTAAAGGGGGTTTCTCTACAACAGGGGTTTGCTGATTAGTATGAGTTATGAGCTCTGGCTGGAGGCTTTCCCACATGCAAAACAAGGCATTTTTCACTTGTATGAGTTACCTGAGGCTGAATAAGGGTTGACCTCAATTGAAAGCTTTTCCACCTTCATGACATTTATAGGGTTTCTCCTTAGCATGAATTTCTGATCTTCAATGAGTTTTTAGTTTGGCCTGAAACCTTTTCCTCATTCATTACATCCAAAGCATTTCTCACCATTGTGAATTGTACAATGCAGAAAAGGGTTTGTGCTGTGGCTTAAGGCTTTGCCATGTTCATCATACACATAACATTTCTCTTTAGTGTGAATTTGTCCATGTTTCATAAACCTGCAGCCATGAACAAAGGCTGGATCACATTTTTTGCCTTCATGAGGGTTCTCTCCATTATGAATTTTCTGATGCTGAGTGAGGGTTGACCTCCAGCTAACGGCTTTCCCACAATCTCCACATTCATAGGGTTTCTCTGCAGTGTAAACTCTCTGGTGTAGGGAAAGTTGTGAGCGCTGACTGAAGGCTTTCCCACATTCGATGCCCTGATAGGGTTTATCTCTCCAATATGAACCCTTTGAGGCTGAACAATAGTTGAACTCCTACTAAGGGCTTTGCTGCACTCATTACAAAACATAGGGTTTTTCTCCAGTGTGAATCCTTAGGTGTTCAGTAAAGTGAGAGTTAAAGCCAAAGGCTCTGTCACATTGATTATATACATAGGGTTTCTCTCCAGGATGAATTCTATGATGGAGAAAGAGGCTTGAGCTTTGACTGAAGGCCTTCCCACACTAATTGCATTTATGAGGTTTCTTTCCAGTTTGAATTCTCTGATGTTGGATAAGGTTTGAACTTCGACTGAAGGCCTTCCCACATTGAATATATTCATTGGGTCTCTCTCCAGTATGAATTATCTGATATTGTGTTAACTGTGGATTCTGGCTGAATGCTTTTTCATATCATTACATTTGTAAAATTTCTCTCCTGTGCGAATTATACGATGACGAATAAGAGTTGAGCGTTCATTGAAAGGCTTCCCACATTCACTACACATAAAAGATTCTTCTTTGGTATGAATTCTCTGATGGAGAAGGAGGGAGGATTTGAGCCCACAAGTTTTCCCACATTCATTACATTTGAATGGTTTATTTTCAGTGTGAACTTGAAGGTGCCAAATAAGATTTGACCTGTAAGTAAAGGCTTGCCCACTCTGACCACATTCATAAGGTTCTTAAGGTGATGTCTACTTATATTTGAAGGTTTTGTTAAACATATCACATTTAAAGACACTCTCTACTGTTTTATTTCTTTGAGGTCTAGCAACAATTTGGCTCAGATTCAAATTGCTATCAAATGTACCACACTCCTGGGTTCTTTCTCCTGGAGATCTTTTCCTATACATGAAGCTACTTTTTCATTTTTGGGGCATCTCTTCAAACTCTGCCCAACAGAACTTCCCAGATGCCCTTCTCATTTACTGCTGTGATCCCAAACTTTCTGCAACTTGGGTGCCTATTGATTGCCCCTTGAGAATCTTCTTGATATCAATTATGGGTTTTTTACTTCTTCAGAATATTTCTGGTTTAGGATGGATAGTTCCTTCTCAGTCTCAATCTCAGAACAGGGGTACAATGATCCAATTAATGGGTGACTTCTCACCAGAAACCATGGAGGTCAGAAGAGAATGGAACAACAGTGCTGTCCTGCAGCTTCTCAAGACTTCTGGTTCCTCAGCTCCCAGAAGATTCAGGACCCACAGCTCCTCCCCTTGCTCCAGTTGGGAGATCAGTTCTGGTTTAGGGACAGGGAATCCCAGAAAGGCCACGTTCCCATAGTTCTCCAGCATCACATCCTTGTAGAACGCCCACTGCTGTGGGCTCAGCTGCTGCCCCTCTGCCTGGGGCCCTGGTCGCTGGGGCAGGGCTGGCATCCTGTGGGGATCCTATGCACCTGTCCCCAGGACCGCAGGCTGCACCCCACAGGGTGGCCCCCACTGACCCCACTGAAGGTGGTAGTGAAGGTGCCTCGCTTGTGGGCTGGAGTCCTAGCCAACCACACAGATCCTGACACCAGGAGGTGGCCGCAGGGCAGGGGCCGAGAGCCCGTGGATGGTACCAGGACCCAGACCAGAGGGGTGGATACTTTTCTGCATATAACATTTTGTAGCCTCTTTTTTTCTTCGGAAAAATCCCATTCATCCTTTGAAACTCAATTGTGGTGTCTTCATTACTTTCAGCTTAGGTACCCCAGAAGGACTGGTCCGTACCTCTGTCACCACACTTTTATCTGCTGTGTGACAGTCTGCTTGGGCATCTGTTACCCCATGAGGGCCAGGGCCCTCCTGTCTTCTTCTCTCACACCTCACATCTAATTCATGTGCTAATATTTTCAGCCCTACCTTCAAAATATACTCCCAACCCAACCAATTATCAGCACTACCAACTACCTTTGTCTGAGCCACCCTCATTTCTCATATGGGTTGTTGCATTAGCCTTGATTCCATCCTGGCTGCTTTGCAGACTGTTGTCAAGACACCAGCCAGAATGAACCAATAAAAATGTGAGTCATGTCTTGTTGGCTCTCCACTCACCACCTCCAAGTCTTTTGGCTCAAATGTCACTTTCTCAGTCAGGCCTTCTCAGATACCCTATTTAAAACTACAACCCCATCTTCAACACTCTCTATTCTCCTCCATTTTTGTCTTAAATTTGTAGCATTTATGACAATCTAATATACTATATATTTTATTGACATTTATTTCATTTGTTGTGTGCCTCCCAAGTCTCCCATCTCCAGAAGATAAGCCCTCTAATGGCATTGAGTTTTCAAGAGTTTTGTTCACTGATATATTTCCAGGGCCTAAAACAGTGTCTGACACAATAACTATTTTTCAAGGAAGTGAACAAAGAAATGAATAAGCAAATTATTTGACTACCAACTGCCTAGCACATAGTAGTCACTCAACATTATTTACTGGATAAATGAATTAAAGCTTCTGATAAGATTGAGTTTTTTCTAAAAGATTTATTTATTTATCCCCCTCCTCCCCCCATTGTTTTTTGTGCTCACTCTCTGCTCTCTGTGTCTATTCTCTGTGTGTTGTTCTGTGTCTGCTTGTCTTCTCTTTAGGCAGCGCTGGGAACCAATCCTGGGACCTTCCGGAGTGGGAGAGGTACTCAATCTCTTGCACCACCTCAGCTCCCTGGTCTGCTGTGTCTCTTATTGTCTCTCCTCCATGTCTCTTTTTGTTGCGTCATCTTGCTGCACCAGCTCTCTGCTCGGGCCAGCACTCCTGCACGGGCCAGCACTCCACATGAGCCAGCACTGTGTGTGCCAGCACTCCGCATGGGCCAGCTTTCTGCTTGGGCCAGCTTGCCTTCACCAGGAGTCCCCAGGAATTGAACCCAGGACCTCCTATTTGGTAGACAGGAGCCCAATCACTTGAGCCACATCCGCTTCCCTTAATAGAGTTTTGTCCTGGCATTTTCACGTTTCTCAATCCTCGAGTTTCTAGGTCTCTAGTTTCCTAATCAATTGTCCATGGAATTTTTGCCAGTCTCTGGGGTGATTCTATAAATGCCTTCTGCAGTAGTAAGAATAAAGAGTCAATCAATGAGTAGTTGACAATGAGAAGTAATATTCCGACCGACAAAGCTAGCCCCTTTCAGGAGTCTGTTATTCTTAGTGACACAAAGCTAGGTAATGGCCCCACCCTTTATGATGAGTTTCTGATGTCTTAGGCAGGACATTCACCAATATGTCAAACTAGTTAAAGACTCTGGATTCTAGGATTCTATAAAAAGGGTTGGGTGGGGGTAAATTGATACTGAAACTATCAGGCAGCCCTCAAAGCATATGGGGAATATATGTGAATTAAAATAGGCTTCCATACAAATAGAGATATGCACAAAATATGCCTCCATTCAACCTCTATGAGGCCTATGGAATGCCTGGCATTAAGGAATAATAATGAACATTAGCAGAGAACTTTATAGTTTGTAATATTCTTTCCCATGCATGATTTCATTGGGCCTGTGAAGAAAAAGAGTGTTCATATTTCCATTGTGGCAGCTGTTTTATTGTTCCCAATTATTTGCTTCCCTCCCTGTAATAGGGTTATTTGACCCTGCCCACAACCACGTGACTTGCATTGCCTCTCTGTGGGAGAAGCAGAATATCCCTGCCCACAGGGCAAATGGAATGTGAGCAGGGGACGTCTAAGCAAAAGCCTAGGAGACAGTGCGGGTGGTTCTGCCATCACTTCTTATCCCTTAGGCACAAGACCAGAATACAAGAGCAAGTGGATACACCTCCATCCTGGATCCCAGAATGCAGAATCCACGTAGAGAAGAGTCACAGAGCCGCAGCTGAGCGCTGACCCACAGCTAACATGGAATGTGAGTGAGAAATGAACCTCTGTTGCTATAATGAAGATTTGGGGCTGCTATCACAGGATAATCAGCTTAAGCTGACTGACACACCTATTATACAGATAAAGAATCTAAGGTTTAAAGCCATTAGTGACTTTGCTAGTCACTTACCTAATAAGTGGCAGAGACAGAACTCAAACTCAGGATGACTCACTCCCAAACTGATGGTCATTCTACCAGGTCATTCTGGTTTAAAAATGTCCCTCACGGACAAATGAAAATGAAGGCACAATATACCAAAACTTAAGTGATGCAGTGCTCAGAGGGAAAGTTATACCTGTGGACATCATAAGTGAAGGAAATGCTAGATTTCAGTTAGAGGTCTGAGAAAATAAAGATAATAAGTTGACTTTTTTTCAATTCAAGGTCATGGACTCCCGGTTAAGAACCCCTGTTCTAGAAGGTCTAGGCAGAGCAATTAGCCAAGAAAAAGAAAGAGTGTCAAATTGGAAAAGAAGAAGTAAAATTATCTTTATTTTCAGATGACATGATCTTTAATATAGAAAATCTGTGCCATGCAAGTCCAAAATGACTGCAGTTGCCCAGGTAGACTTCTGACTATTCAGTTTCTGCCAACTGAATGTACCTGCAGTTACCTGGCAAGGCTGGTGCAGGTCCTGCCACCTTCCTCCTTACCAGAGGTGGGGCTGAAGCCTAGGCTAGAGCTGCAGTCTGATCTGGGTGGAAAGAAGCCAGTCCCTAACTTCATTGTGATTTTCAGTCAGCCCCACTTCCCCTCATGCAACGGGCGGAGTCAAAATGGCAGCTACTGGCCTCTTTCTGACTTGGACAGGTTCAAAGTTTAGATGTTCTTAGGGTTATGTTATACTCTAGCCAGCTGAATTTATTAATCAGTAGCTGAAGTCGGTGGCCAACTGTTTCTTCCTCCCCTGTTTTTGGGAAATGGAGCTTCCAACTCTAGCCACAGAATAGCTCCTGAGGCGGCTCATGCCACCAGAGTAGGATGATCACAGGCCTCCGCAGCATGGCCTGCAGTTACCCGGAGAAGCTGGTGCAGGTCCCCCCAGACTCCTCCCTGCCAGAGGCGGGCTGGGGCTTGGGCTAAAGCTACAATCCAATCTGGATGGAAAGGAGCCGGTCCCTATCAGAACTGTGATTTTCAGTCAGCCCTGCTTCCCGTCACGCCAGGGGCAGAGTTAAAGTGGTGGCTACCAGGCTCTTTCCGACTTGGACAGGTTCAGACTTTAGCTGTTCTTAGGATTAGACTTTAGCCAGCCAAATTTACTAATCAGCTGCCAAAGTCGGTGCCCAACCGTCTCTTCCTTCCCCGTTCCTGGGAAATGGAGCTTCCAATTCCAGCCACGGAATAGCTCCTGAGGCAGCTTGTGCTGCCAGTGGAGGATGGGCATTCCATGGTGTGGAGTGCTCTACTCACGAATCTTCTCTGCAGATGCGCAGTCTCTTCCTTCCATTCTTTCAAGGATGTTGCAGGATGCTCTTCTGTTCTCCTGGAGCCCCCAAACAGGTGCTTTAGATAGCTCTGGGTGATTACTAACTGCCTGTAGCAGGAGCTGACTATTGGAGTTCCTTACTCTGTTGCTATCTTGCTGGTTGTCCTGTAAATTGATTTTTGATGAGGGTCTAAGTACATGCAATGGGGAAAGAATAGTCTTTTCAATAAATGATGTTGGGAAAACTGAATATCCATATGTGAAAGAATGATGTTAGACCTCTACTTCATACTATATACAAACAAATCAACTCAAAATGGACCAAGGATCTAAAGACAAGATTTGAAACTAAACAACTCACAGAAGGTAACATAGGGGCAAATCTTCATGACCTAGGATTCAGCAAGTATTTGTAGATGTGACACTAAAAGCATAAGCAACAAAATAAACAATAGATAAATTTGACTTCATCCAAATTAAAAACTTTTGTTGATTAAAGGAAATTTATCAAGAAAATGAAGACAACCTACAGAATGGGAGAAAATAGCTGCAAACCATATATCAGATAAGAACTTAATATTCAGAATATAGAGAGAATTTTTAAATGCAACAACAAAAAGACAAACAACCTCATTAAAAAATAGGCAAAGAATTTGAATAGATATTTCTCCAAAGAAGATATACGAATGGCCAATAAGCATATGAAAAGACGCTCAACATCATTAGCCATTAGGGAAATGCAAATCAAAACCATAACGAGATATTATTTCACACCCACAAGGATGGCTATTGCTTTTTAAATGGAAAATAATGAGTGTTTGAAAAGATGTAGAGAAATTGGTATTCTAGCACATTGTTGGTGGGAGTAAAAAATGGTACAGCCACTGTTCAAAGCAATATGGCAGTTCCTCAAAAAGTTAAACATAGAAGGTTAAAACAGGGTCTCAAACATATACTTGTACTCCAATGTTGATAGCAGCATTATCAACAGGCAAAAGGTAGAAACAACGTAAGTGTCATTCAACAAATTAGTGGATAAATAAAATGGTACATACACTGAATGGAATATTATTCAGCCATAAGAAAAAATGAAGTTATGAGACATGCTGCAATAAAGAAGAATTTTGAAGACATTATACTCAGTGACATAAGCAAGGCACATAAGGACAAATGTTGCATGATATTACTTATAAGAGATAACTAGAAATAGCACATTTGCAGAGACAGAAAGTAGATTAGAGCTTATTAGGGGATGGGAAAAGGGGGAAGGGAGAGTGTTCATTTGGGGGAAAAAAAGAGAGAGAGAGTAAAAAGAACGTCTCCTTCTGTATATATCTGCTGGAGTAATTTGGGAAACTGAGTAGTATCAGACTCCAAGCTGGTGTTTTTCACCAGTGAGAGACCTTTCCTCTCTGAGCCCCTGCCAAGCCAGAAAAGGGCTCTGAATTTCACAGTTATTTAGGAAAACAGAGTTGGCTCAATATAGCTGTTTTCAGAAACTGGTCTCTGGAAACCATCCCAGTCCAGGGTAAAATATGAAATGTAATCAAAGTGGGAATTTAGCCAACACCACCAAGCCCCATTGACTGCTCCTCTTGTTTTCTTTTAGAACTAAATTGTTTTTTAGAGGCCCTTGGATGAGCTTGGAAGTGCTCTGGAGGAACAAAAGAAGAATATTAGTTTTATTTAGTCCCTTCATTGTTCTGGATCTTCCCTGCTGGTCTCCTTGGGACAGGGGTCCGTGGACATCTGGGGACCAAGGCCAGCTTGCCATCAGGGTGTTGTGCCTGAGCATATACATTCTACACACAATTTGTTCCTTGGGGACACAGCTCAGAGCATAGACATTTACTTCCCAGGAGCTAAAATCTGGGCCATGGGTATCGAAAGCATACAAGGAAATGATTCATGCCACCCAGACAATACAACTACCAAGCAATATTTACAAGAATTCTGCAAAATAACTGTCTTTGGTTACTACGGGTCAGAACAAGTGCTCGCTGTGGCTGACGCATGCTTACAAAGAGATGAGGGAAAGACAGATGTTAGCTGAATATCCCACTGTCCTCCTATTGGACCCCAGGGACATGTGCAGAAAAGCACAAGAGAAAATGAGCGAAGTCTGTGCACGGCTATTAATCCAGGAGCCATGTAGAGCTATGCAAAGGAAGGTTTATTTAACAAACATTTAACTAGCATTTATTATGTGCCAGATGCTGTACTACGCACTTTGTAAATACTGACCTATTTAATGCTGACAACATTAAAACCTTCATTATTCTCATTTTACAGATGAGGAAATTGAGGCACAGAGAAGTTAGGTAACTTGCCCAAGGTCTAAAAGCTAGAAATGGAGAACGCAGGATTTGGATGCAAGTAGTGTACCTCCAGGGTCCATGCTGTGATGTTTTTAAGGTGTCCTAGCAAAGCTGTGAAATTGATGCAATATCTCGGGCAATGGCATACTTTCTTTTTTAGTTGTGACTCCACTTGGAATGAGAGGGCAAAGGCCCCACCCACTCAAGTGGAAGTTGAACACAAGACATTGTTCCTATGTTTCATGTCTCTGAGAAACTTCTAGACTGAACTCACTGTAGGCAGGAACAGAGCCACTCTTTGCACTAGTACCCATAGCACCTAATATAGTGCCTGACATT
>JAQZBX010061679.1:0-17053 GCA_029593785.1 Cabassous unicinctus
AAGATCATATTTGGAAAGGAATCTGTTCCTCTTCTCATGATACCCTTGTATTATGTTAAATTCAGTTGAGGGGCCTTTGATTAGATCACCTGTTAAAATCACTTTGAGGACTTTTTTTTATTTGACTACATCAGTAAAATATGACTCAGGTTGAATCCCCACTTCCTGCTGGGTATGATATAAACAGACACTCAAGGAGACACATGGGAAGAGAGAGAGCTTTGTCATTTTTGATCTTGAGGTGCTGAGGAGAGATGAGCCATTAACCTGATAGTTTGCAGCTGACCTTGGGAAGAGACCAGAGCAGCTCAGACTGATACTGAAGGCCTGGAAAGAAATGAGCCCTACGCCAGGAGAGAGAGAACTGGAAGCCCAGAGAGGAAGGATGGACCAGGCGGAGGTCAGCAAGCATCTTGTTTCACCACATGGCAACTGACTTTGGTGAGAAATCAACCTTGAGTAGGACTTTTAATGGCCTTGTAACTGTAAACTTTTACCCCAAATAAATACCCTTTATAACAGGCAAAAGATTTCTGTTACTTTGCATCAGCACTCCTTTGGCAGACTAATACCACTAGTAATATATATTGCCTAAGAGTTATCTCCTGAAAACCAACTTGATACTCAATTATGGCATCTCTCTAAACCAAACTCAACATATGAACTCACTGCTTTCCCCACAGTGTGGGACATGACTTCCAAAGATAGGCTTCCCTGCCACCACAAAGAGGGATTATTAACAAGCAGCAACTAGCAATGCATTTGGGAAAGACCTTGAACAAAAGGGGCAAATATTAAATACAAACAAACTTTTATGGCTAATAGATTTCAAAGTGAGTCAGGAAGTCATTCCAGAGGTTATGTTTATGCATGACTCAGCAGGATCTCACTGACTGCTAGAGTAAATGATGCAAAGGTGCTCCCAAGGGCTCTAGAGATATCTGGACACATTAGGCAGGGCAGACAACCCAGGAAATCATCACCCTATTGATGGGCCTTAACTTGGAATTAAACTATCTCCCCAGTACATTAGAGTTAGACTCATTTATAATTTCCCTATACATGGTTCCTCTGTCCCTTTTATTTGAAACTATAATTAGCATTATAGCCATTAAATATATGTCCCAGAAACTTACATGTTCTGGCTGTTCATATGCCAGTTGAGCCCTGAATCTCATCGGAGTTGCAGGCAACACACACTCTTCAGTTCATCAGACTCTCCCAAGACAACAAACAAAATGATGATGATGGATAATACCCTTCCCAAAAGAACAGAGAGTATCTACAACTCTAAGGAAGACATTCCTGTCCATCATCCCATGGGATCTAAGCTCCTTCTCAATCTGAAACAGAGTGGGCATCACTATTTCAAAATCTTCAAGATTGAGGAATGAACAAACATAAAGGGAGTATGCAACTATGTATCAGAACAGACTTATTATTTTAGAAATGGAAGAAGTTGTAATATTGATATAAAAATTGTGGTCCCCAGAGATTTGAGGGGAGGAAGAGGAAGTAAATGTGTAACATGGGGCATTTTGGGGACACTAGAATTGTTCTGCATGATATTGCAAAGATGGATACAGGCCATTATACATTTTTTCAAATCCTTTAAAATTGTATAATACAAAGTGTAAACCATAATGTAAACTATAGACCATGGTTAGTAGCAATACTTAAATATTTGTTCATCAATTGTAACAAATGTACCACACTAAAGATGTTATAAATAGAGAAATGTGAGAGATGGAGAGTATGGGGTATATGGCAAACCCCTATATTTTCAATGTAATATAACTTTTCTGTAATCTAAAATTTCTTTAAAAATAAAGAAAAAACCTAAAATTTGCTTCTCTCTGTGTTGAGTGACAATGTTTCTTAAACAATTAGTCAATTTTTACTAAAAGATTCTAAAGTGTTTTTTCCAGAACAGTCAGTGTAAAAAAATTTAAAAGCATGTGTTTTATCAAAACAACTTCTTGTACTTTATTAAGAAAAACAAATTGTATCACTATTTTTATTGCCTTTTTCCCCCTCCATTCCCCCAGCTGTTTTTGCTATCCGTGTCCATTCTTTGTGGGATATTCTGGGTCTGTTTCTTTATCTGTCTTTTCTTCTCAGTTTTCCCCTCTAGGCTTCACTGGGATTCCATCCTGGGGAACTCCAATGTGGTGGAGAGATACCCCTCACTTTTGCCACATCAAATCCTGGTTTCTGTAATGTCTCACCTTGACTCTCCCCTGTGTCTCTTTCTGTTGCATCATCATCTTGCTGCATTGCTCCCAACATGGGCCTGGCTCAAGGCATAGGCCTGGCACAGCCTTTACCAGGAGGCCCAGGGGATCAAACTCTGGTCCTCCCATATGGTAGATGGAAGCCCAAATGCTTGAGCCACATCTGCTTCTCTGTGTCACTTTTAAAAGAACATAACATTCAAACCTAAAAACTTTAACATTTTGCTTTCTCAAAATCAAACTGTAAAGAATAGTGTTAGGCCCCAAAGCTGGGCCTTTGGGGATAACCACAGTAAAAAGCCTTAACATGAGAGTTAGACAGAATATACATTTGTTATGACTGCAGGCAGGAGCCAAAGATGGTCTAAAGCTACTCAGACCTGACTCCCTCTGCTGCAGTTTCACTCTGGCTTTAATACCTAAGTTACTATTAGCATTTGCTTTGATTATGCATTAGCTTTTATGCATATGGATGAACATACATAGCTATTTATATAATTGTATCATTAGTATGTTCAGGAAATCACACTTGCACATACTTTGCCTGACCAAAAAAAGGGACAGATAACTCCACCCCTGGGTAGGAATTTTACAATGTTAATTAAGCAAGTTGACATGAGAGCAATGGGCTTCTTCTGTGCAGGTCCAGCCAAACAGTTGAGGCTTGTTTTCAGTCTTCATTGCTTCAACAAAATATTCTCAAACACCAAAAGCAGAATTTGGCACCAAGAGAGGTTTTCATCTCATTTCCTTATAATTCACATATAATTCAGTCCCTTGTATGCTAGCAACAGGGAGAGAAAAAGTTATTTTCAAGTATTTTGTCATCTTATATCCATCAATATCTTTTTATTTCAAATGATTGCAAAATATTTGTTCTTTCACCTAGAAAAAAGTGAAGTGCTAAAAATAAAGTTCATTTGATGTAAATTGCATAGAAAATGTTTAATGAGTTGTTAAAATTAAAAAGATTTTCTAAAATTATGGTAATAAATTTGTTTGGGTAAAATTTTCATATATTTAAAGGCTGTATAAACTTTCATTGTCAAATTTGTAAAATTTGACAATATTTTCTGCAAATTAGACATTAATAGAACATTATTAGTCATGCTTTTAAGTATTTTAAAAATATATCATAAACACAACCAACTTTCCTTATCAGTTAGATTGTTTTGTTCTGAAGCCTCTCTAAAAGTACATATATGTTCTCTACGGATTTTTGCCACTCCATTAGCGATTGTACCAAGGATATAAAGGCAGTGGTCACCAGAGCTTCTGAGAGGAGGGAAAGGGAAGAAATGGGGCATTTTTGGGACATTGGAATTGTTCTGAATGACAATGCAATGATGGGTATAGGCATTATACATAGTAAAAAAAACTAGAAAAATGCATGGTGCAAAGTATAAACTATAATGTAAACTATTGGCCATGGTAGGTAGCAATACTTCAATATGTGTTCATCAATTGTGACAAATGTACCACACTAAGGAAAGATGTTACTAATGGAGAGAAGCGTGGGAGGAGGAGGGTGTGGGGTATATGGGATTCCCCCTAAATTTTTGATGCATCTTTTATGTAATCTAAACCTTCTTTAAAAATAAAGTAAAATTAAAAGGTACATACAGTCAGCTACAGATCAAAGGGAAAAAAAGGAACTTTAAAAGGAAAGCAAGGCAAGTCCGTAAATTATATTCTGCCTGTTAGCCCCATTTGTCAAAATAACCCCCCATGACCCTGGTCAGTGCTGACAGGTCTCCCCTGCTCTGATAACAGATGGGGAAAAAACCCCACCCCATCCCTAATCCAATAGGATGTACATATCTCAAAACAAACAGTGGAATAGCCAAGTTTATCAAATGTCCTGTTTGACATTCCAACATATCCATCTTCCCCTCCCCAAGACCTCCTCGCAAAAGGGCAAATGTTAATAATCTTCCACCATATATATGTGTGCCACATCTATGCACCCCTTCTGTAAACCCAGCCAGTTACACCAGCTCAAATGAGGCAATCCCAAACCTGGGCAGGTAGGCTGAAATCTCATTTCAGACCCCTACCATGCTGGTGATCTAACAAACTTCTCTGCTTGAATTTTCTTGTGTCTCTGAGCCTCATTGGACCAGGAGTAAAAAGCCCTAGTAAAAATGTAAAGGAGAAACAAACAAACTAGCTATGGTCTATTGTTAATAATCTCAATATAAGTTAGTTTTATTATATTTTATTTCTAAAATAGCTTTATCTTTAAAATGCTCACAAGGAAATTAGGGCCTAAATTGTAAGCTCTTGCCACAGTCACATTTTTTTTTAAACTTTAATTGTTGTTCCTAAGTTTTAAAGTGCTTTACTCTTTCTGTTTATCCTGGTAATTCCCTAGAACCTTAAATATCTGTGTAACACCTAAAACTCAGAGTTAAAGTTCTCCAGCTGTGGAAATACCAAAGAAGTTGCAATAATTCTAAAAAGAGAACTCTCACTAGACCACTCTCATCTCAAGGTTATCCTTAGCTTCCCACAACCCACCACCAAAGAACAGGGAGGTACATTTCTTAGGCTCCCTGGATATTGCCCTTTGTGGGCCCCCTCCATTTCTTCCATTGCCTGACCCCTTTATGATCTCCTCAAACAATCCCAATCTGAAGCTTTCTCACTCTCTAGCCCCACTCTTTCAGCATCCCAGACTGGGCACCAGGGCTGTAAAAATCCCATCCCCTCGGGCTTCCTTCCAGCTGTTTGTGAATGAGGAATGAGGAATTGCTTATGGGACCATTTTCACCCCATTGGCTACTACAGACACACTCTGGATGGGATCACTCAGGGACTCTCCTCCTGCCCACTTGTGGTCATGGCCCCTGTGACTTTAGCTCAGGCCCTGTCTGAGTGTTTGTCTCAGCTCTCAAAATTGTTGTGCCTCAGACCATGGAGACTCTGTTAAACAGCTGTGATATCCAGAATTTCTCTCAAGTGTCCTGGCACACCAAGAAGCTTCCCTGTTAAGTGACCCTAACATTTCAATAGAGCATGTTAGGGCTCTCAACTTTCATTCCCAGCTCACCTGCCAAAGATGATCCTTTGCCCATAACTGCATTGGCCTTCTCAACTCAGTTCTCAGTAGAAAACCCCATAACCAAGGGTTAAGAGTTAACCACAATTATGATTATGGGAACATTATATAGACACCTTTTAAGTTAGACAAAAATGTTAATATGTGAATGACTGAAACTCTCTAGACCAGATCTTAAACCATGGAAAGATTTCAGGGGGTCTGGGAGCTTGAATAGGAAAAAAAAACACAACTTATTATCTGTGTGTGCATGTGTTTCCAAGAACAAGCTTGCATATTATAGGAACACCAATCCCAGGGGAGATCTTAAAAGCTGTAAAAAAAAAAAAAAAGTCATGAAATGATGGAAAACCAAAAGACAACCATAACAAAAGAGATTTATGAGCCAAATTAGTAAGTTATGTTTCTTTTTGTGTGTTTGTGTGTTTGTTCAATGTACATTTTCATGCCTCTGGATGGTAATATCAAGTTAACAAAAACAAGTTCTTGAAAGAGCTCTATTGAATTTGCTAAAATTAAGTAAGCACTTATATTTGTAAATGTGAATGAATACTCCTGGAGTCCAAATTAGAAAAAACAAACAAGTTGACAAAGCCCATATAAAAATCTGACTAAAAAATTATTTCAAGGAAAAAAGACCTCAAAATGTTGTCCTGAATATTTTCATAATCTTTCTATAGCCTATCCTACCCCCAGGGTCTTCTAACCTTGACTGAATTCAAGCAACTCACTAAAATTGGTAAAGAATGTATGGAGTGTGGGCTGGGTGGAAAATTAGGGAAGATGTGAGTTTAATTTAGAATTCCATCTTCTAGACCTGGAAATTAAAAATGATATGGACAGTGGGAATATTTCTTGATTTGCACACTGTCCTGTAATTCTCCAATTAAATTTTAACAGCCTTGAGATGAGAATAATTAATAACCCAATTGCCAAATTTCAGTCAGTAAAAAGACCCATGAAATCAATGAAAAGGTTTTTCTATATTATAATTAAAACAAATAAAAAAATTACTATGTAATATATTCCCAAGTGTCTAATAGTTGGTAGGCTTTTAAGGTTATATTTTTAAGGTATTATGAAAACAAAGCAATTCTAACCTCCTATGAAGGAAAAGAAAAAGCAATTCTTAGATAAAATATTATTTTAATTTTATTCTAACTTAGTGTAATTTCCTGGGATTTATAAATATATTAGTAAGTTAATATTATGTCTGGTTCACATTTAAGATGATAAAGTTGTAAGTTTTTAACTAAAGAAACTATTACAAACCTCTTTTAAAAATAATTGTTTTGATTAAAGTGAAATGAATATTTTGTCATAGAACACAATGAGTTACTTCCTGAAAACTTCCTTGTTGTTCAAGTGTGGCTCTCTCTAAACCAAATGATCTTCAATTTTTCTTACGTGTAATATCATTGAAGCAAACACCCAAATTCTTTTATTCCTCCTCTTCTTTTCCCTGAATGCTGCTTTTCTTTGCCAGATAACTTTCCATTTATTTAGGTCTTCTTAATTTCTTTCAGCAATCTTTTTTCATTTTCAGTCTACAGGTCTGTGTATAAGTCCTTTACATCCTTGGTTAAATTTATTGCTATATATTTTAGTCTTTTTCATGGCATTGTAAATGGAGCTTTTTCTTGGTTTTCCTTTCCAGTAGTTCATTTCCGGTGTATAGAAATAAATCTATTTATTTCCATGCTGTGTTGTACCTTGCCACTTTACTGAATTAATTTATTAGCTCTAGGAACTTTCCTTTAGATCCTTTGGAATTTTCTTTACGTAGAATCATGTCGTGTGCAAGTAGAGACCGTTTTCTTTTCCTTTCCAATCTGGATGCCTTTTATTTATTTTTTCTTGCCCATTTGCTCTGGTGAGGATATTCAGTACAATGTTGGGGAGCAGTTGTATAATCAGGCATCCTTGTCTTGAACCTAATCTTAGTGGGAAACTTTCAATCTTTCTCTATTGAGTATGATGCTAGCTGTGGCTTTTTCCTATATAGCTTTATCATGTTGAATACACTCTTGTTTACTGTTGATTATTAATTGCATGGCATATATTTTTCAATCCTTTTCCTTTTATCCTGCCTATTTTGCCATACTTGAAGTGAGTTTCTTGTAGAAAGCATATTGTTGGATCATGCTTTATATCCACTCTATCACTCTACTTTTTAAAAATAAATCAATTTTATTGATACATAGTAATAAAGTATACAATTCATCCAAAGTGTCAAATAAATGGTATTTGGCATAATCACATAGTTGTGTGTTCATCACTTCAATCATTATTAGAGGATTTTCATTATTTCAAAACAATAATCATAAAAAACAGACAAATAAGAAAATTCCTCACCTCTCAATCTCTCTATTTTTCCCCTGCTGTATATAGCTGCTGTTTCTGGCTGTTCTTGCACAATTATTTATTTGTTTATTAAGCAGTTTTATTGAGATACAATCACATACCGAATAATCAATCCAAAGTTTATACACAATGGCTTTTAATGTAATCACAATGTAATACATTCATCTAAAAAAGTTTAGAACAGTTTCATCACTCTAAAAAGAAAGACTCCACACCCTTAGCATTCCTTCCTTAGACCTACATAACCACTAATCTCATTTCATCTTTATAAATTGAATAATATTTACATTTTATATAAATGGAATCATACAATATGTAGTACTCTGTATCTGGTCTTCTTCACTTAATATAATGGTTTTTTTTTGTCTAATTTTAACATTTTGTAGTACTAACTTACAATTTTCCAGCTTCAAAGAAAAATGGTCTCATATATGCAATTCTACTTGTATTCATATTTCATATAACATATTTGTATTTTACATAATACATTTAGTTCATAGTAGGGCAATCATACAGTACTTTTGCTTTTGTATCAGGTTTGCTTCACTCAACATAATGACCTCCAGGTTCATTCATGTTGTCATATGTTTCATGACTTAATTTCTTCTTACTGCTGCATAATATTCCATCATGTGTATACTCCACAATGTTTGTCCATTCATCAGTTGATGAACACCTGGTTGTTTCCATCTTTTGGCAATCATGAATAATGCTGCTATGAACATCAGTGTGCAGATATCTGTTCGTGTCCCTGCTCTCAGTTCTGGGTATATACACAGCAATGATACTGCTGGGTCCCATGACAAGTCTATATTCAGCTTCCTTATGAAACAGTCTTCCACAGTGGCTGTGCCTTTCTCCTTCTGGAAATGATAAATGTGGAAATAAGACTTACCTTGGGCTACACACTGCTCCCAGGAGCAGAGAAATTAAGTAAGTATCTTGGTGGAGAAAAAGTGGTATAGGAAATAGGATCATGTAACATGGAGAAATTAAATGAGATTGTACCATTAAGTCAAGATTTTCAATGGAGGCCAGCACATTAATGAAAGGATGAGCTTAAAAAAATGTGCCCATTTATTTCTCTTCATTCCTGTGATTTCAGCTGGGGAAAATGTTATCAATAGTAATGGCCTCCCTTAAAAGTTTCCACTAATATGGATTATCCTTTACAGTCCTATGAGAAATATAAAAAATAGATATAATTTCATGAATTTAAACCTCCATGCAGTCAGAGAAATCCAAAGCCATACCAGAAGTTGCCCTGCATGTAGAAGGCAGCTCCTACAAAACACAGTGAAATTGTAGACACATCAATGGGGAAATTCCAAGGGCCATACATGCATGCTCAAGGCACATGCCCAGAAAGGATTATGATGGTCCTTACACTTTTGTCTGGAGCAATTTTCTAACTCAATATATGGATAAACTCTGATGAAGAACATGTGCACAAGTCCACCTGCAAAGACTGGGAAATGTGTTTTCTTTTTCCTTTTATTTTGGGAGCTCCTGGCATTCAGGGAAATCTCTGTCATAATACTGGCTGCATACATACTTAAAATGCAGACACCTCAAAATAAAATTTCCTGCAATAACAAAATAATGTATCAAAATATGCAGGGTTCAACAAAATTTACAAAACATACAAAGAAACAGGAAGTGATGGTCCTGGAACTGAAGAAAATATACAAAAATTGAAACTATCAATGAGGAAACCAGACATGGGATATACTAAAGAAAGACTTTTATAAAAATGGTCCTAAATATGCTCAAAGACATAAAGGAAAGCATGGAGAAAGACCTAAAGGAAATCATAAAATGATAGGTGGACATAAAGAGACTGTCAGTAAAGAGATGGCATTTATGAAAATGAAACAAACAGAGCTGAAAATCACAGTAAAAGAAATTAAAATTTCCCTTGAGGGGTTCAACAGTAGATGGAAGCTGGCAGAAAAAGAAATCAGTGAACTTGAAGATAAGACGATTGAAATTGAGAAGCTGAAAGAAGAAATAATGAAGAAAAGCGAACACAGCCTGAAGAATCTGTAGGATAACATCAAACACACATATATACACATTGTGAGAATCCCAGGTGTAGAAAAAAGACAGAAAGGAGCAGATAGAATATTCAAAGAAATAAAGGGTAAAAAAACCCCAAATGTGATGAAAGACAATATCCATCCAAGATGTTAAATGAGCTCAAAACAGGAAAAATTGAAATGGACACACACCACAGCATTTTATAATCAAAGTGTTGAATGCCAAAGATAAAGAGGACTTTGAAAGCTGCAAGAGAAAGGCAATGTCTCATATACAAGGGAGCAGCAATAAGGTTAAGTGTCAATTTCTGAATAGAAACCATAGAGGCAAGACAGCAGGGGGATGACATGTTTAAAGTTCTGAGATCAAACAATTGCCAACCAAAAATTCTATATCTGGCAACGCCAACTTACAAAAGTGGGGAGAGATTAAAACATTCTCAGATGAACAAATCTTAGGGAGTTCATCACCACTAGACTGACAATACAACAAATGCTATAGAAAGTTCTGTAGGTTGAAAGACAACATATCAAAGCCATATAAGAAATAAGTATCTCTGGCAAGGACAGTGAGGGGTAAATATAAAGGTCAGTTCTATTGTGTTTATGGTTTGTTAAGGCTACTTTTTATTTCAACCAGGAACTATAAAGGCAAATACATAAAATGTAATGCTAAAACTGTGGTTTGGGATGCATAAAGTGTAAAGAAACTACTTATGACAAGTATTACATAAATATGGGTGCCAGAGAAGTATAGGAACATCGTTAATAATACCTTGAAATTAAGTTGGTATCTAAGCAAATATGACTATTAATGATTTGAGATGAAAATTAAAGACCCATGATAATAAAAAAAAAATCAGAGAATATACTCGCCCACAATGACAGAAATTGAAATATATGTGGCAAAGGCTGAATGGGCAGGAGATATAGGGAATTAATTATTAGTGGTTATGAGGTTTCTTTTTGGGGTGATGGGAATATTTGGAAGCTGATCAAAGTACCTCAACCTTGTAAGCAGGAGTGATATCACTGGATGGGGTGTTTGAAGTGGATAAGATGGGAAAATTCTTGTTGCATATATATTCCCATAGTTAAAAAAAAAGAATGAAGAGCTAAATAGACAATGACAATTAATGCAATACAGTGAGTGATGAGGTTCAAGTCATTAGGCATTTGTCTTCCATGTGGGAGGTCCCAGATTTGGTTCCCGGTGCCTCCTGGGGAAGGTGAGCAAACAATGAGCAGATACACAAGAGAACCATCTCGGGGGGGGATAAATAAATTTTTTAAGAGTAAACAAATAAGAATCTTAATAAATAAATGCAAGACATCTGGATACGATCTATTAAAATGTAATATATACCTAACTGCATTAGACTTTCTTTGTTCTCTTGAATTCTCTCATTTGACAATTAAAGCAACATGATAACAATATCTAATGAGGTTATTAATATCTGTAGAGGAAATATTTAAGATAATTACATAATAAATGGGGGGAGGGCAAAGGTACATAAAGGGATACACTTTACTTGAATTTGTAAAATTTTGATACCAGTAATCAATGAGGACTTTTCTGTGTATAGAAACGTATGTATACCATCTAGAGCAACCATTTAAAAAGCTATCAAAGAGGTATCCGAAAAAATATTAAAACTAGATTTCAAAATATTTTAAAAACATTCAAGTAACACATAGGAAATCAGAAAAAACAAAATAGACAAATTAAAAACAAGGAAGAGGGAAAAAATGCCAAAGTTATGCACTAACCTATCAAAAAATACATTAAAGTTTCATGGTCTATATACATCTATTAAAAGAAGTAGAGTGGGTCTCTAACTAGCAAAGGTATTGCTGGTTCCTATTGCAAGTCTATAGTCAACTTCCGTAGGAATCACCAAACAATTTTCCACAGTTATTGTACTATTCTACCTTCCCACAACAGTGAATAAGCATCTCTATCTCTCCACATCCTCTCAAAGATTTACAGTATTCTGTCTTTTTAATAGTTGCCGTTCTAATAGATTTGAAATGATATCTCATTCTAGTTTTGATTTGCATTTCTCTAATCACTAGTGATATTGAACATTTTTTCATGTGATTCTTTGGCATTTATATTTCTTCTTTGGACAATTGTCTTTTCAAGTCTTTTGCCCATTTTATAATTGGATAATTTATATTTTTATTTTGAATTGTGTGGTCTCCTTATCATATCCATTTATTTATTTATTTTTTTAAAGATTTATTTATTTTTTATCCCCCCTTGCTGCTTGTGTTGCTGTGTCCATTCGCTGCGTGTTTTCTCTGTGTCTGCTTATCTCCCCCTTGCTGTGAGGTCTTGCCGCATCAGCCCACGGCGCCGCGCGAGCAGGCCTGCCCTCACAAGGAGGCGCCGGGAAGCGAACCCGGGGCCTCTCATATGGTAAACGGGGGCTCTATCCACTGAGCCACACTCGCTTCCCTATCATATCCATTTAATCATGGATATTAAACCATTGTCTTGCCAAATATTTTCTCTCATTAAGTCAGCTGTCTTCATCCTCTTCACAAAGTCATTTGAGGTGCAAAAATGTTGGTGTTTTTTTTTGTTGCTCCTATGTACTATTGCTAGGTTTACACCCAGAAGAACTGAGAGCGAATAGACATCTGCACACTGATGTTCATAGCAGAATTATCCATGATAGCCAAAAGCTGGGAAATTTTCCGTGGTTATTTCCTCAATTATTCTTTCCGTTGCTTTTCCATTCTCTTTTCCTTATGAGACACCCTAATGCATGTTTGTGCATTTTGCACTGTCTTTCAATTCCTTGAAAGCCAATTCAATTTTTCTATTCATTTCTTTCTCTGTTCTCTTTTCTCCTGTCTTTTCCAGTACAGACACTCTTCTAATTCACTTATTCTTTCCTTGGCCATTTCAAGTCTGCTGTTATATGCCTCTCATGTATTTTCAATTTCATCCATTGTGTCTTTCATTCAAATAAGAACTGTCACTCTTCTTTGCATGCTGTCAAATTTTTAAGTTCACCCAGTGTCTTCATTTTTTTAACAAATCACTTTTATTGATACATATTAATACAGCATAAATCTATCCAAAGTGTACAATCAATGGTATTCAGTATAATCATATATTTGTGCATTCATCACTTCAACTATTCTTAGGGCAATTTCATTATTCCAATAATAACAAGAAACAAAAAACAAACAAACAAAATTCATCACTTATCAATCTCTCTATGCTTCCTCCTTCATACAGAACTGCTATTCTTTTTACTTCTCTCTAGTTTTTTGTATTTATATTTTGTAAAAACAGTCTCATATATGCAATATCACACATGTTCATGTTTTACATGAGGTTTTACTATCTGATACAGTCCCATGTTGCAGCTTTTAGCTTTCCTTCTAGTAATATACATAAACTTAGACTTTCCCTTTTAACCACTGTTATACCCGTATAATAGCCCTGCTAGTTACAGACACCATAATATGCTCTCACTATATCTGTTCATTCCCAAAGATTTACAAAAATCCTTTTTACCATTTCTGCACAGATTAACCCTCAGCTTTCAATTCTCTACCCCGTTTCTATTTTCTGATAACTATATTCTAAATATTATCTACATAAGTTTACACAAAATATTTAGTTCATAATAGAGCAATCATACCATATTTGTCCTTTTGTTTCTGGCTTGAGTCACTCAGCATAATGTCCTTCAGGTTCAGCGATGTTGCCTTATGCTTAATGACTTCATTACTTCTTACTGCTGGGTTATATTCCATCATGTGTATACACAACAATTTGTTTATCCATTCATCAGTTGATGGACACTTGGGTTTTTCCAACTTTTGGCAATTGCAGATAAAGCCACTATGAACACTGATGTGCAGGTGTCTTTTCATGATTCTGTTCTCAGTTATTCTAGTTATAAAACTAGTATTGGTATTGTGGGGTCCCATGGCAAGTCTATATTTAACTTCCTTAGGAACTGCCAAACAGTCCTCCACAATGGCTGTGCAGTTCTACATTCCTACCAACAGTGATAATCATTCCTATCTCCACATCCTTTCCAACATTTTCAGATTTCCAAGTTTTTAATAGTAGCCATTCTAATAGGTGTGAAATGATATCTCATTGTAGTTTTGAGTTGCATTTCCCTAATTGCTAGTAATGTTGAATATTTTTTCATGTGTTTTTTGCCATTTTTATTTCTTTGGACAATTTTCTTTTCAAGTCTTCTGCCCATTTGGGTAGTTTGTCTTTTTATTTTTCAGTTGTATGATCTCTGCATATCATGGCTATTAAACCCTTATCAGATATGTGATTGCCAAATATTTCTCCCATAGTGTCGGCTGCTTTTCACCATTTTGACAAAATCCTTTGAGGTGCAAAAATGTTTAATTTTGAGGAGGTTCCATTTATCTATTTTTCCTTTTGTTGCCCATGCTTTGGGTATAAGTTTTAAGAAACTACCACCTCCCACAAGATCTTGAATATGCTTTCCTACATTTTCTTCTAAGAGATTTATGGTTCTCACTATTATATTTCGGTCCTTGATCAATTTTGAGTTAATTTTTGTATAAGATGTGAGATAGAGGTCTTATTTCTCATGGATATAGATATCCAGTTCTCTGAGCACCATTTGTTGAAGAGATCATCAGGCCCAGCTGAGAGGGCTTGAACGCCTTGTCAAAAATCACTTGCTTTAAATGTGAGGGACTATTTCAGACTTCTTGATTCAGTTACATTGGTCAAAGTGGGTGCATTTTTGCCAGTATCATGCTGGTTTTACCACAGTAGCTAAGTAATATGTTTTAAGTCTTGAAGTGAGTGTCTTCAGAAGTCATTCATCCTTGTGAAGAACTTTTTGGCTATTTTGGCACCTTAACCTTCCAAATAAATTTGGTAATCCATTTTTCCATTTCTGCAAAAAGTTTGTTAGGATATTATTTGTAATTGCATTGAATCTGTAAATCACTTTGGGTAGAATTGACATCTTAACAATATTTAGTATTTCAATCCATGAACATGGAATGTCCTTCCATTTATTTAAGCCTTCTTCAGTTTCTTTTAGGAATATTTTATTGTTTTCTGAATATATGTCCTTTATTTCCTTGGCTAAGTTTAATCTTAAATATTTGATTGCTTTCCTTGCTATTATAAGTGTAATTTTTTCCGTGATTTCCTCCTCAGATTGCACATCAGTAGTGTATAGAAACACTATTGATTTTGCTTATTAACCATGTATTCTTACACTTTGCTGAACTTGTCTATTAGTATTAGTAACTTTGTTGTGGATTTTTCAGGAGATCTAGATATAGGATCATGCCATCAGCAAATAGTGGAATTTCATTTCTTCTTTTCCTATTTGGGTGCCTTTTATTTCCTTAGCTAGCCTAATTGCTCTGGCTAGACCATCTAGAACAATATTGAATAACAATGGTGACAATGGGCACACTTGTCCTCTTCCTGATCTCAGGAGAAAAGCTTTCTTTCATCATTGAATAAAATGTTAGCCGTAGGTTTTTCTTATATGCCCTTTACCATATTGAGAAACTTCCTTCTATTCCTATCTGTTGGAGAGATTTTATCAAGGGTGCTGTATTTTGTCAAATGCCTTTTCTTTATCAATTCAGAAGAATCATGTGATTTCTCTTCTTCAATTTTTCAATGATGTTTATTACACTAATTGATTTTCTTGTGTTAAACCACCGTTGCATACCTGGGATGAAACCCACTTGATTGTGATGTATAATTTTTAAAATGTGCTTTTGGATTCTATTCTCAAGTATTTTGTTGAGGACGTTTGCATCTGTATTCATTAAAGATATTGGTCTGTAATTTTCTTTTTTGTAGTATCTTTATCTGATTTTGGTATGAGGGTGATATTGCTTTCATAGACTGAGTTTTGTAGCATTCATTCCTCTTCAATTTTTTGAAGCACTTGATCAAGATTGGTATTAGATCAACTTTGAATGATTGGCAGAATTCAACTGTGAAGCCATTTGGTCCCAGGCTTTTCATCTTTAGAAAGTTTGTGATAACTGTTTCAAACTATTGACTTGTGATTGGTTGATTTGTTGGGGTCTGCTATTTCTCCTAGGGTACATGCATGTGGTTTGTGTGTTTCTAGGAATTTGTCAATCTCCTCTACATTGTCTAATTTTTTGATATGCAGTTTGTATTAATCAGCCAAAGGGGTGCTGATGCAAACTTCTAGAAATCTGTTGGTCTTTATAAAGCGGAATTATTTGGGGTAGAAGCCATAAAGTTGCCAGGCTATAGAGTTACCATAAAGCATAAGTTACTTCCCTCACCAAACTCTGTGAGGCGTCTGGCTTCCTGGGTTCCTCTCTTCCCCAGGATTGATTATTTCCAGGTTCAGCTGCTTGTTCTCTCCAGAAGGTCAAGTATAGACTATGAGGCTCTCTAGAATTTGCCTTTCTCCACAAGTCCAGCTGTGTGTTAGGCAAATGACTAATCTCTTTTCTTGGGGCCTTCTCTCATTCCTCACTACTATGTTCCTCTGTTTGCTTACTTCCCGGGGCTCCAGCTCAAGATTCCACATCACAACTCCAATATCAAAACTCCAACTCAAAAGTCAATCTCTGTCCTTTGCCATGACTTTTATCTTTGATTTCCTACCCACCAAGGGGGAGCTCAATGCCCTACTGATGTTGCCCAATCAAAGCCCTAATCATAATTTAATCATGCCCAGATGAACAGAGCAGTTTACAAGCATAATCCAATGTCTATCTTTTTGAATTCATAACTATATCAAACTTCTAAACAGCTACACAGTTCATAGTATATTCTTATGACCTCTCCTATTTTGCAGGGTCAGTGCTAATGTCCCTCTCTCATTTCTGATTTATATTTTTTTGAATTTTCTCTCTATTTCACTTTGTCAGTCTAGCTAAGGTTTTGTTGATTTTATTGACCTTCTCAGAGAAAAAGCTTTTGGTTTTCATGTGCCTCTCTGTTTTTTTTGTTCTTGATTTCATGTATTTCTGCTCTGCTCTTAATTATTTCTTTCCTTCAGGTTGGTTTGGGATTAGTTTGCTGTTATTTTCCCAGTTCCTTCAGGTTTGTAGGTAAAGCTTCAATTTTAGCTCTTTCCTCTTTTTTAATGTAAGCATTGAGGGCTATAAATTCCCCTCTCAGCATTGTCTTTGCAGTGTCCCATAGGTTTTGATATGTTGTGTACTCATTTTCATTTGTCTCAAGATATTTGCTGAATTCTCTTGAAATTTCTTCTTTGACACACTGATTATCTAAATGTGTTTTTTAATCTCCAGATATTTATGAATTTCTCTTTTTCCATCTATTATCAATTTCCAGCTCATTCTTTTATGATCAG
>JAQZBX010061680.1:0-17054 GCA_029593785.1 Cabassous unicinctus
ACAGAGACCCTGCTGGGGGACTGTAAAGCTTGAGCATTTCCAGGGCTGCTGCTGCCCCGCCCCCTCCCCCCAACACCTGGGCGGGGGCTGCACTGCTTCCTGTGCTCTGAAGGGGTAGGTGGGACCATAGCCTGGCTTTACCAGACCTCAGATTCATACCACTCCATGGCCCTCAGGCAAAGCATGCCACAGGGGGCATTATTGCAAGCCTACTATGTGCCAGGCCTTGCGTGCTAGTGCTTCACAGACAACATCTCATCTAATTCTCAACCCAACACAATGTCCAGCACATTCCCCATTGGCAGAGAGGAGAAATAATCTTCCTAAAGTCACCCAGCAACAGGGGCAGGGCTGGGCTGTGAACCCCCATCTCCTTGACCCCAAGGCCCCTGGGCTGCCCCAGCATCACACTACCTCCAGCTCAGGTGGGTGCTTCCAGGGTGCCTGTGGAAGCTCTCCCCTACCCGCTGTACGCCTCCAATTCCACTACTAGAGCGCACTTTTCTGGGGGCAGGCATTCTGCTCCCCCCCCCTCCTCAGGATTATGCAAGTGCAAAAAGTATTGGAAACTCCACAACAGCCCTTCAGCCATTTTCATGCCTCCCTTTGGGGAATGGAGAAATTGAGGCCCAGAGCAGAGAAGGGACTTTGATGTTTGCCTGGTGCTTTGCACAGTGCCTGGCACATCACTGAGATGCTTGTGGGTGGTCCTTCTGTGGAACAGAAGGGGTCTAAGGACATGGGGCAGGAACACGGACTCCCCAGTTGCCGGCCCCAGCTGCCTCTGATTTCAGTGGCACCTGAAATCAACCCACCTCGAGTGCTCCACGCATCCTGCTTCTCTCCCGGAGACTTCTCCAACCCCACAGGAGCTCCCTTTGCACTGACACAAACACAGCCTGGAAGTGTGGAGGGAGGGACTGGGTGGGAGATCAGAGTTCACACCTCTGGGGGGAAAATGCCAGCTGGTGGGGAGTGGGAGCTGGTGGGTAGATGCTGCATCTCCGCCTTTCAGGAGACAGTTTGGGGAGGCGCTGTGCATGCTGTCAGAGAACACGGCAAAACCGAGTCCACACCACCTGTATCCACTCCTCGCAGTGGCTTTTTCTCCTTCTGGTCTATATCTCCATGCTCCTTCATCCAGCTTCCTGGGAAATAAAATAATTGTAAGTCCTCATCTCAGGCTTTGTGAAGGGAACACCAAACTAAGAAATCTCCCTTGGCTGACCCTGCCCCCCAACTCTTTCGGGGCAGTGGGAAACTGCTGGGACCAGAGACTTACAGTAGGAAGGAGCGTTAGAAAGACCCAGCCCTGCTTGTGTTAGGGTGAGAGCTGAGGCCGAGCCAGGGGAAGGGGCTGACTTGCTCCGGGGTGAAGATCCAGGACCAGAATGAGCTCTATGGCTGCCTCCCAGGCTAGGTGGAGTGGTGCAGGGGGTAAAGCATGAACCGGAATGCGCGGCACCCCTACTATGTGCTGAGTCCTTCACCTCATGGTCCCATTAGGGATGTGTAGATAAGCCTGGGCTACCAGGACTAGAAGCTGTCTGCTGCTCTCCAGGAATGCTGTTTTGCTCCTAAACATCTTTGATTTTGTCCTGTCCATTATTAAATATTCATGTCTTTGGAATGTAAGGACTCATCAAACGAATGCCTCAGCATGGTGGCTCTAGATTGTGTATGGAACAGGCGTCCTCTGGTAAATGTACATCATCTAGAAGGACTGTCTTGCAGGGCCATTATTGCCAATGGCCTGTGTTAAGAGCTTAGCTGGGAGTGCCAGAGGGAATGGGACTGGGGAGAGGAAAGGCTTGTGGAAAAGGAAAGGTGCACAGTATGATTTACCGTCCCAGGAAGGCAAGTCAGAAATGCGTGTGTGTTAGAGAGAGCACGTGTGAGTGAACATATGCCCTGAAACGGTCCATGGCCCCGGAACCTGAAAGGTAGAACCACCCAAAGGCTCCCTTTAGGCAGAAATCTGTCCTAGAGAGGAGGGGAGTGTGGCGTGGGGGGTGAGGTGGAGTGGAGCAAAGCCTGGTATGAACACTCTTGGTAAGCCATGGCTGCTCTCACTGATGTGACTATCCCCCAGGGTCCCAGAGCCCTAGGACCTGCCTGGGGGAAACTCCCCACCAGATCCCAGCAGGATGCTGGTTCCCCTAACTCCCTGATTCCTGTTGAACAGTCGGGGGCCCGAGTCTAAGGACTCAGAGCATATTGTCCAGGCTCTCAAGGTTGTCTTGCAAGAAGAGCTACCCAGCTCTGCTGTCCCCTCTATCCTCCTTCTCTTTTCTGAGTGACCAGTTCCTTCCTTTTCCGGTCACTGCTGATGTAGTGCTCGGTGTCTTCCATTCCCAAGGGCAGAAGCCAGGGCTTCTTGATCTTGGGATCCATAGGGTTAAGCCACAGAAGGCCCAGAGCAAGATCCAGCCAGCCCTGTGGGCCCTACAGCTTTGTTCCTGGAGGGGCTCATCATCAGCTGGCTCTCGGCAGCGTGAGTCAGTGTCAGCCTCCGTCACAGCATGTGCCCTAACTCAGTGGGTATTTAGTTTTTCAAACCTCCAGTCCACAGTGGGCAATGAAAGGGGGGCTTTGATGGATCTGGGGGAAGCAATGCCATTTAATTAAGCAGCATTTGCAGCTGCTTAAGCAGCATTTGTAGTTTCCTGGACCCATAGACAAAATCCCAAGGGTTTCTCCCACAAGGCAGGTGGAGGACAGCTTCTGGGGATCAATTGACTGATGAGCTAAAACCACGGAAGGACCCCATTGCTGTGGGAACCTGTCACCCACGGCTTGGAGGAGTAGCCCCACCCCAAATATCCTGTCCCTTTACTAAATGTCTGTCAGATCATGTACCAGAGTTTTGATCTTGGAGATTTGATCAACGTAACTTTGAAGGCTGATCTTAGCTTAAGTTATAATAACTGACAAATTAAATGATGGGCAAATATTCTGAAAATGAGGAGAATAGTTAACGGGGATGTTGGCATTCATTTTGGAATCAGGACCTGTGGAGAAATGCTGGAGTCTTGACCTTATAACTCCTATGCCAGCCCCCTGGTCCCCAGCTGGATGGGATTGCCCCGTGTGTCTGTATTATTTGCCTGGCACAGTGTCCAGTATAATAAACAATTATCAAGTGCATGAACACTTCCCTGGAGGGATCTCCCCAAGTGGTGAGGGGTGCTGGGCTCAGCCTAGAGCAAAGGAGACACTCTCAAATGCTGTGACTTCAGTGGCAAGGAAACAGAGGGGCTGTGACAACGACTTCATCTCTGGTTTCTGAGGACTCGAGTTGGAAAAAAAAAAAACCCAAAACACAGCTCTTTTTAAACTTTGGTGTTGGCTGGGATAGACATCTGTTTAGTTGCAAAATTGTTCTGCATTTAAATTTCCTTTGGGAGAAAGTAGCTGCAGTTGGGGAGACTTGGATAAAACAGGAGGCTAGGTGAAACTTTACACACCCCAACCCCCCAAGCCCTGTTACTATATACCTAAAGTGCAGCAAGAGGTGGCCTGATGTGGTGGGAAATTCTGTGACTGTAGAGCCAGACTGCACTAGGTTCAAATCCTGCTTTCTCAACTGCCCAGCTGTGTGACTTGGGGTGGGTCACTTAACCTTTCTGGTCTCAATTTCATAATTTGTAAAATGAGGACAGTTCAGTACTCTCACAGGATGACTGTGAAGATGGCACAAAATAGTGTTGCTAGTATTTACCCCAGGGCCTGGCACCTGGTAGGTGTCCAGACAATTGTGGGTGTTGTGGTTGGACTAAACCCAGTTGCTCTTCCCCCAGGCTGGCCCCGAAGGAGAAATTAAAGGCCGAGCAAGTAGGCCCTGAGGATGTCATCATTGACAGAGGGATTAGTGAAAGGAAGCCAGTGCTCACAGAGCCTGGCTGAGCCTCAGCTAATCTCTTGGTGGTAACACTGCTTGGAGAATACCCAAATCCCTTGTGCTGACAGCACTTTACAGTGTAAAGAGCACATCTGCACATAGTCTCAGGCAAACCCCTTTGACCTCCTGTTACGCAGGAGGCCCAGTGACTATTACCCCCATTTCATAGATAAAGAAACTGAGGTACAGAGAGAGGAAGGTCCTTGGGACCTCAGAAAGATGGAACCACAACCTTGGCCTACCAACTTGCTGTCCAGGGCACTAGGCCTCCAGCCTTGTCAGTCGGCCCCACTTCCAAGCACTCCCTCGTGGAGGCAGGTGGAGTCCTGGCAGGTTCTCTCGCTTCTTCACCCTGCTCAACTCTGTGCAGTTCCTGTCACCTGTTCCAGCTGGAGGCAAGATCTAATGGGAAGGGCTGTGGTGTGGCAGAACTCCACTGGGTGCCATTCCCAACATTTGCCCTCCTGGAGTTGTTGTGCAACAGGGTGACTCTGCTCATCCCCAAGGGCTCCTGAGAGCAGAGCTGCTGAGGGCCTGACACTGGATGGGAAGGCAACCGATGGATGGACACCAAGCTACCAGTGGATGGGCACCACTGACCAGGGATATGGAGCTACCAGTGGATGGGCACCGCTGGTTAGGGACACGGAGCTACCAGTGGATGGGCACCGCTGACCAGGGACATGGAGCTACCAGTGGACAGGCACTGCTGGCCAGGGATTCCAGAGGCAGCCCTATGGCTAGTGGCTGAACGCTCTGGTGGCCAGGAGCATCTTTCCATTAGGGTCACCCACATAGGGAGCTCCCTCCCGGCAGGTTAGAAAAGTCACGTCTCTCACCTTGGAAACTTCAGAGCCTTGCTGGGTAGATGTGACATACACATTTGTAGGATGGATGGCAGCAGAGGTGGGGGATGGGGTTGAGAGAGCAAGGGCTTTGGATGGAGATGGGCTTGGGCATAAGTCCTGGCTTCCTCTTCTCTGTGTGAACTCCCCAAGCCTCCATTTCCTCATCTGTAAAATGGGGCTAATAATAGCTGCATCTACCTCATCGTGAAAATATGAGGATTACATGAGGAAATACTTGAAAAGTGCTTGGCATAGTGGCTGGCACACACTTCATAAAGTTAGCTGTCATTATTATTGTTATTCATTTGGTTATTCGTTCAACACGAGTTGCATCTGCTCATATAGGCACCAGTGCAAACCTGCCGGCAGGCACAGATGGCAGCCATGGAAAAATAAATGATCACTTATCTGAATGGCCGCTTTGAAAACCAGTTTCCCCGTGTTGGTCCCCACAGAGTGAACATTTCCAGGTGCTCGGCACTGTTTTCTGGGCACCCCCCCATCCGTCACTCAGTCAAGTCCTTATCCCTGCCAGACCAGCCTCGCTTAGGAGAGCCAATGTGCTCACTGGGGTCTGGACTGCAAAGCAAGCCCTCACAATTCCTTGCATTGTTATTTATAGCCAACACGTTACCCACTTTTATCTATTTTTGTGTGTAGAGACGTTTCATATAAAAATTTTAAAAAGGTTCTGTGAACATTCTGCATATTTGATTTCCACAATTGGAGGCCTAGGGTATTTTTTGAGAATATTTTATGTAAAAGAGACAAGTGATAACTGTTTATACATGGCTGGTAACCATAGAGATGAAACTCCACCATATCAAAGTATGAAGGTAATTAACTCCCTGCAAATTATAGCTGTTGAACTTAGGCACAAAGACACATGGCTTCCCTCATGGGCTAAAAAGCAAGGGGGAAAAACCTCTGGGGGAAGGAAAAAGATTAGCAAGGGCTGAACAACAAAACCAAGTCCCCCCATCCTTTGGTTAGTCCCAAGGGCTTGGCCTCTGTAACCTCAAGTTCAAATGTATCTTTATTGTCTTTCTCACTTCCATCACCCAAGGGGTCTCTTTCCTGTCCCACTGGCCCAGAGCCTGTGGGTGTGCGTGCTCAGTTGTCGGTGGAGTTGCTGAGGAGTGAGCGATCCTCAACCCCCTCCTGACCAATAGCTCCTTTCACCCCCCCCCATTCTTTAATACGGACAAGGGGGATTTTCTCAAGCCTATGTAAACTGTTAAGCAAGCAGAGCTTCACACCCCCCTTTTAACTAGATTGATCTTCCTGCGAGTTCCCCCCATATCTATTGCATTCTCATTTTGGCAGAGTGCCTATCCCTAGCAGGGTGCCCCTTCCCTCTCCTCTGTCCAGCCCCTTCCCACTAGATCCTCTGAGAGGATTTTGGGCTCCAGATGGCCACATGTAACCATCTCCTCTCCCTGCCCACGCAGTGAGGTGTAGTGGTTGGGAGTACACACTGCAGTGGGCTGCAATTCCAGCTCTGCCGCTAGCGGTATGACTGTGGGCAAGTTACTTAGCATCTCTGTGACTCATCCTCTTTTGAAAAAGTGCTAATAGTAGGTCTGTCTGGAGGAGATAATGCACAGGGCCTAGTACAATAGCATGGGACCATTCCTAATTCCCATTTGCAAATGGAGAAACAGGAGCACAGAGAGGTCAAGTGACTTGCCCAAGGTCATACTTAACCTTATAAAGTTGTTTTAAGGTTTAAATGAAATAATGTGTTTAAACTGGTAGAACAGTGCCAAGCACATATGTATCAGTCTAGATTCAATGCAGGAAACAGAAACCAAGCTACACATTTAAAGCAAGAAGAGATTTGGTATAGAGACTGAGGTACTACAAAATTGTTGGAAGGGCAGAAGGAGTGGATCACTGATGGGCCTCTCAAGACAGTTCAGAACTGGCTTTCCAGGGGAGGGCTACCTGCTTCTGTCCTGTCCTGGACATTGGAGCTATGAGCTCAGGACTCACTCTTGTAGCTAGAATCCAGGTACCACGCAGAAATGATGAAGAATCCACTGTAGCTGCTACAGCCACAATTGTCTCTCAACAACCAGGAAGGTGGAGAATGAACACTGGCACCAGCTGCCAAGAAACCCACATTTTCAGGACCCTGCTTGCTGACTGAAACAGCCGAAAGGATGGGAAGATGGCTTCCTCCTCATTTCTGCTTTCCAAATCTGTCATGAGTGCATCCAATTGGTAGAACTTAGTTCACATCCCAAACACTAGCTGCAAGAGAGTCTAGAAAATGTTTTTAGCACTTCAACCTCTCCAACTAGGAGGATGGAATGGAGGTTGAAAGAGCCAATCCACAGAATCCAATACAAAGTGTTAGCTGTTAGTATTGTAAGAGCTCAAAGTATTTGCTATTATTATCACTCTTTTACTATCCTGGCCTTCTTAGGCAGCCTGGCTTCAGGGCAATCATTGACTTGCTTTCCCCTCTAAAACAATGTTAAGTTTGCTTTTCTCTTTGGGGGCCTCCCTGGTCAGGCATTCTCCCTGATGCACCTTCTAACTCAATGGTTTATCATTAACCATTGTATTATCATCTCTTCCTCCCACCCTACTGCCTGTGCCAGGAGCTTGGATGACTCTTGGCTCATCCTTCTCCCTCACTGCCATCACACTCACCCCATCCAGCCACCTGGCCTTGAGCAGTATGCTACTAGCACACCAGCCCGACACTTCAGCCCCATTGCCACAGTTCTAGGTCAAGTCTTCATCATAATCTCGAGGTGGACAGTTGTGGTGCCTCTTCTCTGGCCTCCCTGCTTCAAGCTTGGCCCTCTCGGCCATTGCCTACCTGACAGCCCTCACAGCTCCCTTGAATGCAACCTTATCTCGCCACTCACTCTGGTCCTTTGACCCTCTCAGTGGCTCCCTGGCCTGCTCTAGGGCCCTTTTGCCTGATGCCTCCAGCCTCATGGTCTTTGTGATCTTATCCAAACACACCACGTGCTCTCACCCACCCAAGCCCTCATACCCCTTGGTCCCCTGCCTGCAGTGCTGTTCCCTGCCTCTGTCCGTGGGAGCTGGGTCATCCCGGGGGACTTCCCCAGAGCCCCTTCTCGGGTGTAGTCTTCCCCCACCCACCCTGCATCTCCCACTCTCCTACCGCTTTGCAGAATTCCTTTCCTCCTTTAAAATCAAATATGAATGCCCCGCTCCCCCACTGTGGGAGAAGTTTCTTTGGGTGTGGGACCAGAACTTTCTCATCTTCACCCTCCATCCCCACCTCCCCAGGGTGTGTTGCTAGCTCAGCCACTCTCTCATTGAAGAAACCTCTTCCCTGCCTTTTGATCCATTTCTGACTGTCAGTAAGCGGCCCTTGAGCACGAGCTTTCCCTGCATGTGAGGCTCTGGGGGGCTCCAGGAAGGGGTCCTTTTGGTAAAGTCAAAGCTCTGCTCCCTGGGAATGTACAGCCCAGGAAGGAGAGAGGACAAGTCCAAATGCCAGTAAGAGAAAAAAAGGAGAGAACAGTGCGACCAGAGAGGACCGGAAAGTGCCCCAGGAGTCACTAATATGGAGACAAGGGAAGGCCTCCTGGAAGAGGCGGCTTTGAGGGGACCACGAGGGCCGCTCATGGCTGGACCTCTGCAAAGCTCACCCCTCCCAATGGGGCACTCTCCTAACCTCTGTTCTCCCAGCTGCCTGGAAACCTGCACCAAACGTGAGCTCTTCCCTCTGTCCTCTCCTGAACAATTCCACCTCCTGGCTTTTCTTACCCAATGGCTCCGTATAATCAATGGTCCGATTTCTCTCAGCTGTTGATGACAGAGCTGCTCCTTCTACAGACAGCCCTCTCTTCCTGTTGGTTTCTCAGCTTCCTCCTTGTGATGCCCCGAGTTTCACGGTGTTGTGACGACAGTGACTGCCGGTTATTCCCATGTGCCGGGCACTGGGTGCCCCCGTACATGCATTCAACCTCATAGTAATGCAGTGTGCTGTCCCAGATGGTACATTAGAGCAATGGCTAGTGAGCAGCAGAGGCGGGGCCGCGGCTTGGGACTTGCCCGACTCCAGAGCGTGCGCTCTTGACTACTGCACGTGCAACTGTCTCATGATGATGCTTCAACCGCGGAGCCGATGTCCCAGGGCAAACGCTGCTGAGAGATCAGAAGAGTGGCTGTGGGGTGTGGCCATAGGAGTTGTGAGTGACCCTGACAAGAGCAGTTTCAGGGCCATGATGGGGTGGAGACAGACTGCGGTGGAGTGAGGGGGCAGGAGGGGAGGGCCTGTGAACCACTCTTTTAAGTAACTTGGCTTGAGGGGAGCAGAGAAGGCACCAAGTCAGGCAGTGGGGTAGGGGGTGGAGAAGTGGAGTAGGAGAGTTCTATTTTATTTTATTTTTCTTTGAGTGTGTAGGACTTGAACATGTTTAAGGGAAGGAGGCTGAGGGATGGAGAGTTGCAAGAGTTGCAAGAGAGAGGGTCTGAAGGGTAGAGAGAGATACTCAAGGAGGTGAGAGGAGAGGGGGCTCAGAGCCCAGGGGTGGAACTGGCCTTGGGCTGGAGAAGGCTGCAGAGTCTGGTGCAGATACCTTTCTACCTGGCGGGCATTGAAGGCAATGCCTTCTATGAGTTTCTATTCTTAGCTCTTGGCATTCGTCACCATCTAACATGCTATTTATTTTATTTATCTTTTTTTGTTGTTTGATTCCTCCCAACCTGTTTGTCAGCTCCAAGAGAACAGGGATTTTTGGTCTCTTTTGCTTACTACTCTGTCCCTGGGGCTTAGAAGAGTGGCTTGCACATATTATGAATAATGAATAAATGCTTGTTGAATGAAAGGTATATATTTGTTTTCAATGAAGCCGGGGGTGAGCCTGCAGCTGGCAGGAAGGTGGTCTTTGGGGAGGTTTGAGCGCAGAGGGTTGACGTGGAGAGGGGGCTCATTGAGGCCAGGACCTCCAGGAGGACTTCCGGGAAGCCGTGGAGCTGCAGGGCACCTCACTGGGAGGCCAAGCGGTTCACCGGCAGTGCTGGGTGTCAGGGTCCAGGTCAGGAGGGGATCCAGAGTCAAGGCTCTCTCAGGAAGGTAAGGGACAGAGGGGAAGGAGCTGAGGACATTGTTTAGAGGGTGGAGAACCCAGTGAAGGGCTGGGGCATGTGGTCGGCAGGCAGGGCACCTACATTGCTATGGAAGGGATGACGAGTAGCAGGGGGTGGCCTTGGGGTGGGTGTGGTTGAAGACTGCTGGTGATGAGGAGGCCAAGGGCCTGGGGGCCCAGGTGCTGGGCAGGGTGTCCACGGCATCACGAAGCCCGAGGCCACCCTGGTTGGTGTGGGAGCTCCACACGCTGATGGCAAAGTCTGAACTGGAAGCAGCTTTGGAGTGAAGACAGCTCTGAGCCACCTGCCAACCCAGACGGGATGGAGCAGCCTCCAGTCAAGAGGGCCCTGGGGAGAGCGCTCCTAGGGAAAGTGGGGTTCCAGATGAGGCCCACGGCAGAGAGGTGGGAGCTGCAGTGGGGTTTCTATGGCCTTTATTATTAATGTAACTCCTAGAACCGAATTTCCAGAGGCCAAGGGGGAAGCTTGGGGGTGGCAGAGAGCAGGTCTTGCCCAGAGATGGCCAGACTGCTCCTGTTGGATGGGCGCACTTACGTCCCAGGTGGGGACCACTGTCTGACTGTGTGGCTGTGCCCATCCTCCCCAGGCTGCCTGGTTGAGCTGGCATTCCTAGACCGGACAGCAGTCAGGGGTGGCCCCCCAACACCGATGGGAGTTCTTAGGGATTGGCTGCCATCAGGCCACCCACTCCTCTCCTTTCTTCTTCTTACCCACAGGCAGGAGGCTATGGTGTCGTGCTGGGGTCTGCAGGTATCCCAGTCCCTTATTACTCATTAGGGCCTAGAACAGATGGAAGCAGAAGTGGGCTGCTGGGGAAACTGAATTGCTAATGGTGACCTTGCAATTCCAGCTCCAGGTTGCCCACTGCCCCCTCCCTTTCCTGCTCATAGACCAGCCCCGTAAGTTGTCCTTCTTCTCTCCTTCCCTCCTTCCCTCCCCCTCTTGTTCATTTCAGCCTCTGTCCTGGCCTTCAGCACTCACAGGGCTGGCCCAGGATGGGGCTGACTCTCTGAGAATCTTGTGGAACTTCTAGAAACATGGAGGAGTCAGTCCATAGCAGTGGCCCTGGGAAAAGTCTATTCCTGTCTGTCTCTGCCGCAACATATCTAAGAAAAAAAATCCATTTGTATTTCCACATGCTCCCCTCTCCCTTGGCCAACTCCCTCGGGGCTCAATATATCACTCAGCACTTGTGCTGTGTTTGAGTTGTCAGGGATACCTCTTGCTGGCCTCATTACAGCTTCTCATGCTGAGAACTGTGTCTCTGGGTGCGGCTTTTGATTGATTTAAAGTAGGTTAAAATAATAAGGTAGATGGGGCTCTTCTAGGGCTTTCACAGAAGCCAAATTGGTGATGGCCAGGACCTTCCAAATGGAATAGCTTAGGGAAGAGATGAGTGACGAGGCCTCCTGCTGCACACGGGCAGGGATCCCGTCCTGGCGTTCTCTCCCTCAAGCCCCGAGGATGTTGGTTTGTCGGTTTGAGGATCCACGGCTCAGGGGCAGTGACGCTGGGGTCATCTGAGGGGGCATAGCTTGGGACCCAGCTGGACTCCGCCAGATGAGTGGCTGGGTGGAGAAGGAACAGCTCTGCTCCTCTCCTTCGCGGTTGGGCACCTGCACAAAGTGGCACCCCCGTGCCGGCTCCCTGAACGACCTTCCACTCGTGCCTACCCTTTTGCAGTCCCAGCTTCTCTCCTGAAGCTGCTCTCTCGACATCATTGGGGGCTCACCACATCCTTTTATTTGAAGCTGCTCCTCCTTTGTACCCATTTCCTGTTTCCCGTTGAACGGTCAGCTTCCTGCCTCCAGATGCCCTTTCTGATGGAAGCCACTTCTTCTCCATGAAGGCCTCGGGAGGCCCACCTTGTGCCCTTGGAACCCAAATCACTGCGTCTGCCTTTCCTTGAGGAGCGTGACCCCCCACACCTGGGGTACAGGCTCCCACGGACTGTTTGAGCCCCTCTTCCCTGGGTCAGCCCTGATCTGTGACCCCTCTGGGGTTGTGTGGAGCTTGGCCTTGGTGCACAGGGACCCACGGGAAGAGGAAACCAATGCTTTTCAGTTGGTCTTTCTTCATAAAGTGGCCAAGGAGAGTCCTCGGAGCACAGCAACTCAATTCAACTCAATGCCAGGCCTCTTGGGCTTGAGGGAGTTAGCCCCAGTTGATGGCTGAGCAGACGGAGGCTGAGGGTGGGTAAGTGTTTGAGCCAAGATGGGCAGCTCACCAGAGGCAGAGCTGGACACAAACCCAGGCCTTCCGCAGCCAGGCCCAGGGCTCTTATCACGGGTACATAGCTGCCTCTACTGAGAAGGAAAACTCCCACAGGAGGTAAGTCTGCCTTGCTCTGTAATTACCTACTGCTTCCCTGTGCATTCCCACTTACCTGTTCTTGGGCTGGGGTGAGGAAAGGACAGGACAGAGAGGATTGGCATCCCTGCTATAGGAAGCCTGATGTGAAAGGAAAGGCGGGCTCAGAGGGCTGAAGGCTAGATGTCACACTGGGTTTTCCAGTGCTTCCTTCATGCCGCATTCCCTCTGCCACGGGGCCTTTGCACATGCTGCTTCCTCTGCCTGCAATGTGCTTCCCTCCCCTCTTTCCCTAGATCACTCCTTCTCATCTTACAGATGTCGGCTCAATGTCACCTCTTCAAAGAAGTCTTCCCTGATTTCCTTGGAGAGGGCAAATCTCTTTATTTTAGGGCCTCTCAGGCCCTCTCCTGCATAGTACTGGGCAATTGTGATTTTGCATTTGTTTGTGTGAATATTCAATTTATATATGCCTTCCCTCTAGGCTGTAAATTCCATGAGGACAAGGACTATGTCTGTTTTTTCCCCCACTATTTTATGCCCAGCACATGGTTGGCATTCAAGTATTTATTGAATGAATGAACAAATGAAGTATAAGACCCCTTTCCTGGTTCACTGAGTTGGTCACAAAGGTGAATGGTTAAATAACCAACCACAGAAGAGGACACCTGAGAGTGTAGGGCTGATGACTGGGTGGAGGCAGGGCCCTGGGGAAGTTCTGCCTCCTGGGGTCACTCCATCCAAGGGGCAGGTAAGTCACTTGATGGCTCTGGGCAGCAAGGTCTTCATCTGTAATAATCCTCTCTGCTTGCCTGCTGTCCTCACAGGACTCTGGGAGGCCCTGTAAAACACTTGGCATACTTCATGCACATGGTAGAGGTTATCACTGCTGCCTTTATCATTCTGGCTTTTCCTCAACTTGCTGCCTTCCTGAGCATCTCCCGGAACCTTCCAGGGAAGGCTCTCAGCCTTGAGCCGGTCAAGTGTGCTTGAAGCGTTCGTCTTTACCTTGTCTACACTCCTGGGAGAAAGTGTGGTTCTTGCCTCTCTCCATCTTGCCTGGAATCCATTGTTTATGCAGTATTTGAAGACGCTGCCCTTGTCTCTCCAGTCTTTTGGCTTCCCCACAACTCTCTGGCCTGCTTCCACCCGTTGCTCTCCTCGGCCCTGGTCCTCTCCTGCCTGGACTGCTGGGGCAGTGAGTGGCTCAGCTGAATTCTCGCCCCCAGCCCTTACCTGGTCATCCTAACACAGCGGCCAGCGGAGGCCTGGCTGGACCAAAACAAACAAAAACAAAAAACAAACCAAAACTCCAGGTTATTGAATTTCTGGGGCCACGGTGTGGGCAAGCTTTGAAGTCAGAGGACCTGAGCGGGAACCGGCGATGTGATACTGCTCTTTGCGAAGTCACCCTGGGCCCTTGCTTACTATTGCTGGGTCTTGGTTTCCTTTTTTGTAAAACAGGGATTATGATGTCTACTTCATAGATTTATTGTGAGGAGTAACATAAAAATGCCAATCACCCTGTGTAGTGCTTGCCACTTAGTAGGGTCTCAAACAGGATCAGTGAATCTTCTCTCCAGCTTGCCAGTAGGCATCCTCCCATAAATAGTCTATCCCTTAATTGCAAAGAATGTATACAAAGCCAAGGCCCACGGCCAGTCCAGTGAGCCTCTATCAAGGTGAGGATCTGCTCCAACAGACAAAATTTGTCAATTTGTTGCTCTTTATATGCAAATATGTGCTGATAAAGGAACTGCAAAGACTCAGTAAGGCCAGCCATTTCCCCCATAATGGTGTTTAGCAATGCTCTTTCCTTAAACCATTACAAAGGAAAGATCCAGCCATTCCATGTCCAAATTACGATGAATTCTGAGTGGGAGGGTTGGGTGTGCAGAGAGTTTACCCCAGGACTGTGGACTTCTGTAGACCTGAGGGTAGAACCAGCTTTCAGGTGGTGTCTACCCCACCTTGGACACAGGGATGGGCTTATGCACAATGATTTGGCCTCTCTTGTCCTTACGCCCTGGAGCTTTTGAGTTATGGGGTTTGGGATTTAGGATTTAGCTGTGAAATAGAGTATTTGAGTATTTGTTTGTTTGTTTCTTGTAGCAAAGTGTTGCTCATTTCTAGCTGGGCTCCGTAGCCATCAGACCCGTGCACACAGTTTTCTACGTAAAGAGCCATTCCATCCAGATGATATGGCTGTCAGTTGGTCAGTTACAAACTCAAACACCGCTGTCTGTCCAATCAGCCCTCTGGTCTCCCGCAGGCTGGAGACCAGAGCGGTGACAGTGACATGGCTGGAGAAAGTATAGCCCCAGTCGTGGGGCCGCACATGTGTACTTCGTTCCTCAGGCCCCACTGACTGGCCAAATTCACGCAAAGGGCAAGCAGGAAAGTGCCCCCGGCCCAGCCCCACCCCACCCGCCCCGCAGACCTGGGTCCTGGCTTGGGACTAGTCGTGTTTTGCGTGTCTTGGGCATGGATTTGGTCGGTCGCCTCTGCCCCATGACTCCCCAAACCACACTGGAGCCCTCTTAGGAATTCCAGACACCAGCCCTGCAGCTGCTACGGGATTTTTTTCTGAAGAAGCTTTTAGGAGGATGAGGGTGAATGACTTCAGGCAGATGATTAGTTTAATTAAGCTGAATGCCTCCTGCAATTACCGCGCAGGCTTTGAGGAGTGCCCATTCCTCCCCTGCTGCCCCAGGGCTGAGTGGAAATACTGATGAGGCCAGACAGGCCTCCCAGCAGGCCCGGCCTTGCCTCCCATCCTCCTACTCCAGTCGCTCCTCCCTGGGTCTGTGGCTGGGGACACGCCAGCTCCGACACCCAGAGAGCATGAGCCCCTGAAGCTGGCAGGGTGACAGCCAGGTTCCTGCATACCTCAGCCAGTACCCAAGGAAGGAGGCTGCAGAAATGGGTGTTTCAGTCTTGAGGGGACATGGTTGTCCACAGGAGAAGGTGGTTCCTTTAGAGATAAGGGGCTGGTGGTCCCCTGGCGTGCTGGAGGAAGGCCCTGTCAGCCCTGGCAGCACCCCAGCCAGGAAGAGGCCCTGGAGTGGGCCCCCTCTCCAACTGCTCGTCAGCCCTAACCTGTCAGGAGCTGATTCCTTGGAGTTCTCATGTCACAGACCGGGGCCTCTCTGTCATTTCTCCCTGCTCCCTTCCCAGGCTCCACCTCAGTGGAAAGGCAGATGAAACAGGTATCAGGAAAAGCAGAGGAAGTGAAAAATGAGCAAAGAAATAAAAGCAGCCACGACTTACAGAATCCTTGCTAGAGGTGAAATTCCTTGACATGCATTTTCTCATTTAATTCTACAATGGCCTTGTGTGGAGAATTCTATTATTATGCCCGTGAAAGTGGCTGGGCTGGGGCTGAATCCCAGCCTGTATGACTCTAGAAGAGTGGATAACTCAATTGAATCAACAATTAAAACCAAACCAAAACAAAACAAGACAAAGCAGCCTTACACTGTACCCATCCCGGGCCAGCTTGGGCCAGGGGCTTTATATCTCTGCATCTGTCTCCCTAATCCTCACAGCCGCCCTGTCAGGCAGGTAGGGGTGAAACTCGGAAGAATCATGCGACTTGCCTGAGCTGTCCCTGGGACACCGAGGCCCAGGGAGGGCAGGGGTCAGGACAGTCTGCTGCTGATCTTTGCGGTGGGAGTTTCTTTGGCAGTATTTTCCTCCTGTTTGCTATAAACAGCCTGTCCCAGTGGGTCCCATTGGGTAACCAACTGTTTAGGCAGTTGATGTTCGGGATCCTTGCCTGTTCCTATAATTGATAAACTAGAGACTCAGAAAGCTGGAGGGACCTTGGCTGGAAGGGACTGTGAGGTCTTCAATGTGGCTTTGCCCAAGCACAGGGGACCGAATGGGAATATTACGGAGTCGTAGAAAGTCATGTTTTCCAAGTCGGCAGAGGCAGCTGGGCATGGAGCCAGACGCTGGCTGTGAACTCCAGCTCTGCCACTTGCCTCTGGGTGGTCCCTCCATGTCCCCAACTGCACGTGGGGATAATGAGAGTGAGGAATTAATGTTTGTGAAGCACTTTGAGCAGTGTCCGGCACAGAGTAAATGCTATGTAAGTGTTTATGAAATATAAACATTGAACGTCATTGGAAAAGGCTTTTAAGTAATTTTAGGTGAGAACGGTGAGATGCAAAACTAGATATGTTATGGTTCTAATTTTATTTACATATATACATTTTATAAATGTTAACAATGATTATCTCTAGATTTTGGAAATCTGAATGGTTTTCATCTTTATAATATTCTGTATTTTCTCCATTTTCTACAACAAGCATATATTACTTTATAATCAAGAAAAAAAATCCTATTAAAACAAACACTGCTCTTTCATATCAGGCTCCAGCCCTCACAGCGGCACCCCCCTGCCCCATTACAAGGTCATTTCTAAATGATGACTTAGTGTGCCTCTCTGAAAGGCTAGGAGTTCCTGTTGGGAAATGTCCAAAGGCTTTGTATCGTCTGAGTGTGAGCACCTGGCTGGGAAGGTCTGGAGTCTTGCCTGATTGACTGCTTTTTCCATGGCCAGCACATCCAGGAAGAACCACTGGGCATGGCCTGCCTTTTTCAGGCTCTCCCCCTCTCCTAGAAGGTCCCCATTCCCTGCAGAGACGTTGCGGGTATCGGTATAAACAGCAGGCACTCTTAATTGAGCTCTGTGGCGGCCATCAATGGAGGTGCTTAGCTCTCGGAGGAGGACTGGGCACTTCAGAACTTGGAGCCTCTTTCACCCTGGTTATAATCTTAATCATAATAGCGATATCTTTCCTTTTTAAATTGTTTACCTGTGAAAACATGCTCCTGGCTTATGCTGTGATTGGTACCGCTGGGTGCAAGGCAAGGCACTGCAAAGG
>JAQZBX010061681.1:0-17055 GCA_029593785.1 Cabassous unicinctus
TAACATATAACAGACTAAAGGAAGATCAAAAGAGAAGGCAGTGTTTAGGATGGAGAATGTAGTTCCTGCCCTTGTTGGGAGAGAGTATAAAAGAAGTGGCTTTCTCCAGGGTAGGCCCTTTCAGTCATTGACATTGTGGGCAATAATTCAGCAGAGTTGTAACACCTAGTCTCCAGTTCATTGGACTCACCCAGGACAACTAACAAGGAGAGGATGATGGACAATGCCCATCCCAAGGAACAAAGAGTATCTGCAACTGCAAGCAAGATAGCTCCATCCATCTGCCCCATGGGATCTAAGCCCCCTCTCAGTTAGAAGCAGAGTGGGCATCACCATCCCCAAATCCTCAAGATTGGGGAATGAACAATGGACTAAAGTAGACTTATTATTATTCTACTATAGACTTATTATTGTTCTAGCAATGGAAGAACTCTTATCATTAATATAAAGGCAGTGGCCACCAGAGGTTCTGAGCGATGGGAGAGGGAAGAATAGGTGTTATGTGGGGGCATTGTTAGGACATTGGATTTGTCCTGCATGACATTGCAGTGACGGATACAAGCCATTGTATATTTTGTAATAACTTACAAAATTGTGCGGGACAGAGTGTAAATTATAATGTAAACTGTAGTCTATGGTTAGTAGCAATGTTTCAATATGTGTTCATCAGTTATAACAAATGTACCACACTAATGAAGGATGTTGTTAATGTGTGAAAGTATGGGAGGGGAAGGGAGTGGGGCATGTGGGAATCCTTTATATTTTTTATGTAACATTTGTGTAATTTAAAGCTTCTTTGAAGGTAAAAAAAAAATTAATAAAAAAAAAAATGCAGTTGCACAAGCATTAATCCCAAGTACTTAAAGAGAGAATAGGCTTAAGACCAAAGTTGTTCTCAGTTCTAGGAAGCCTTCTAACCTGGCTTTACCATTCTTCCTCTAAAAAGGAGGTAGATTCTCCTCTACCCTCCATTTTCTTCTGAACCCCTTCACTTTCCAGCACTTCCCATCTCAGGAGGAGTTTGCTCGGGATAGGCTTTATGATGCACCACTGCTTCCCATCTGCTTATGGAAAATGATTGACCCCAGTCCATAGTACTTACAGAGCTGTAGCTCTTTGAGGGTCTTGATCCTTTATGCAGAGCTAAAAGCAAACACGGAAAGGGTAATAAGTTTTCCTGCATTCCCATGGCCCATGGGTAAACATTTTGAATGCATCAAGGTGGCTCAAACGACAAGTGCTGTGGAAATGCAGCCACTTCTTCATGGGCACAGATCTCATTTCTTTGGCTACATAGATCATTTCTGTTGAACTTAGAGAAGGTGTGATTCTTAAATCACATGCTTCCAGGATTCTTAGGTAATTTAGTATTTCTTCTTAGGAAAAATTTGCTTGGGATGGGAACAGGGAATGGGATGAACTTCCTCTTGGGAGACACTGTCCCCTGGAATACCACCACATGTTTCAAGGAGAATGCCCTTTCTGTATTATGAATTCTGCCTAGGGCACAATGGGCTTTTCTTAGAGGCTTTCTGCAATATTTGGCCCCCTTTAGCACTGGACTAATTACCAGAGTCAAATGCATGGCATGATCCTATGTATGCATATACTCTGAATCAATCTGATCAGAGAGGTCATCATTCAAACCTAGCCCACTGCATCCGGGGCATGTGGCTGTGCCCAAGAGGTGAGAAACAGTGACATCTTTTCAATGCAGACCTCTGACTCCAGAGCAGATGTTCCTCTCAGTATTTGTGTATTGTACAAAAGATACCATAGCAACAATAGAGGGAAATTTAAAAAGAAGAAAATTCAGCCTCAAATCCCCTATCCCTAACAACACAGCTATTTTCATTCAGTCCTTGTCCATATGCACTTCTATTTTTTGCAAAGCTGTACTCATAATTTTTGTACAATTTTTATTTCCTTGAGCACCTTCTTTTTAGAGCCATTATTCAGAGACCAGATTCAACTTTGCCCAAGAAGTGTTCCCAACTCTGGCCACTTATGTAGCTAGTTCTTCCCTTTATTTTATTCCTAAATAGCTTAGAATACTTAGCTACCTTAATTATTCTTTTTCTTCTGGCAACTAGTCCAAAGCACAATGTCAGAAAGACCACAACACATGCAGCAATAATGGGTTCTATCGGTACAGCAGCAGTTTTATCTGTTGGAAATGCAAACACAGAGAATAAGAATATAACATTCTAAATTATGTTCCAACCATGGTGCCCTGCACTTTACATATATCATCTTTTAAATTAAATCCTCCCAACAACCCCAAAAGGTAGGTATTATTCTCCCCATTTTACAGATGGGGAGCCAGGAGCCTTGAGAGGTTAGGTTACTTGTCCAAAGTCACAGAACTTGAAAATGGCAGAGGCAGATTTGAAAACACTCATGTGTGATAGCATAATTTATTGAAATATAAATAACTCCTTCCAAGCAGGTAGTCAGAACATTTTGTGCTTTCTCATAATTTTTGCCATGCAGAAAGCAGAAGTAGGCTGAAGTCCGTGGTTCTTTCTGCCTTTTGGAAAGCCCAAAAGATATTGGGAGATATCCCAGAGGGAGAAAGAGAGGCAAGAAGAGAAAGTGTGGACAGCCTGCTGGACTAACAAGGGGACAGAGGTCTGCGGGCCCCTGGAGCAGTGGGGACTCTTGTACCTATACTGTGATAGTTCCCCAAGCAGTGACAAGACACAACAGGAGGTGGCTGCATGGTACCCCTATGGAAGGAGGACTCTAAGCACCAGCCTTCCCAAACTTGGTCAAAATGTCCATACCTCCCTGAATGACATGGAAGGACAGAGTTTACTGCTAACTTGTACTAGGAAGGGAATAGCAGCAACTATGACAACCTGGAAGTGAAAGTCCATTCCCTTGTTTTCTGAAGACCAGGTAAGCTCAGAGCTATTTTATTCATCAGGCTCTATGGTAACAGCGCCTGTGCATGTGAGCTTTCCAGGGCTTGTGAAAATATTTGAGGCCCAAAGAAAAATTTATTGGCTCCAAAATATGAAGAGAAAGTGGCAAGAACAAAATTAATAAATGTTTAATCCATCATCTATACAATGTAACCTTATGTCAACTGTAACGACTGCTAAAAATAATGATTAAAATTCAGGAACCAAATTAATAACTTATTTATACCAAAGTACAAAATTTGTACAATTTCTACAAATTCTTTCAAAAAATGTGCAGCAAAAAGTATACTTAATAAGCTTTGTTTTAATATGTTCATTAAGATATGGGTGAAACCCTAAAAAATAAGAGCATCGAGACCAACAAAGGTTGACCCTGCCTAAGCCCCTAGATCCTGATGCCACCCAGGGAGGGGAAGGAGCTCTAATCATGACTTAGATGAAATTTCCACCCACATGGGAGCTGGGAATATAGAGTAGAATTAAGTTGATTTAAAGGAAATGAAGAGTGTGCAAATTATTGTAAAACTGTACAATTGTACAATTTTGTGGATTGAGGTATAGTCAACAAATACTTATTGAGTGACTACTGTGCTCAGCCCTGCAAAAAGTAGGACAGACATGTTCCCTGCCTTCAAGGAGCTCATATTCTAGCAGGGAAAACAGATATTAGATAAACAAAAATTACAGATTGAGATAAGCATTATAAAGGAAACAGGATCATGAGATAGCATATGAGGGGTGAAAGGTGGGGAGGAGTAGGGTGACTTTAGATAAGTTTAATTTTAAAGCCCAAACCCTCTCTACCTTAAGATTATGAAATAGGGTTTATCCCCCCATAACTGGATGACATATAACCCATTATTTTAAAACCATCTTCTTCCCATTACTTATCCAACTCCTGCTGAGGATAATTTTGAGGAGTAAGTGGATTAAGCATCACTCTTGCCTTCTCTTGGCTGTTCCTAAAAATTATTCTATGAATCGTGGCTTTCACCAACCTCTGGAGAAACTGCTCAATGAGCCGCCTTCTAGTAAGCCCTAGCTCTGTAATAGCCAGCTCTGGGACATGCCAAAGGACTTACTTAATTGGGGACCCCCTCCACTTCCAAGCCAAGGAGAGATACCAAAATGAAGGGGAATCAAACGTGAAAAAATAAGGATAAGAAATCAGAATTCAGTCACTGGTTGGATATTTTCACCATGCCGAATAAAATGAAACCACACGTGGCAGCTTTCACTCCAAAAATACGGTGAAATAAATTGCCTGACCCATTGGCTCACTTTGGATTCCAAGTTTCTGCTGATAGTGACATTTCCAAGTGCCATTTGCCACAAGTAAGTGTAAATGCACCATTACCCTTGGTCTGTTTTACACTCTAATGTGTGATCAGACCTGGTCTTTCCCCCTCTATTCATTATGGTAAAATAATTCCAAAACGTGGGCTAAATCTTGTGCTCAAGAAAATATCCGTGATGTCATTTCCAGCTTTGTGTGACCTCTTTAAAAATGACTCCACTGAGCAGTGAAGCTGGATCACCTTACGGCAAACTTGACGTTTAGCCTGAAAACCAGCAGCAGAGCACATAGGCTGCAAAGGCAGCCAGCAACCAGGGAAGTAACCAAGTGGGAAAAATAAGAAAAACAAGTTGGTTTGGAAGAGCTCCACCCAAAACAGGATCCTGCCTACCTGAAAGCCAATTTGCCAAGCTGACTTCCTGCTTACCACAGGAGAAGTATATTTTTTTATGTGACATAAATTAATTATGTTTCCTTAAGCAAGAGGGATGATATAACTCCCTAGTCTCTGAGTGTGGTCTTTAAGCCACTTAGAATATCATGGCCTGAGGCCACACCAACCATGCTTTTGTGATCCTGAGGGAGGTGAATAGCCACAAGCTTGAATGTGGTGCCCTTTTTACTGTTTCCATCCCAGGATACTTAGGTTATTTATGGACTTGCTTTTTAAAGCTAGTAGCCCCTGTGCTTACTTCCCCTGCTCTGCAGGACAGATTACTGAGCATGCCAGGAATCAATAGTGGACATTCAACTGGCAGCAACTCCTCTTCCCCATCAGCCATTCTGTTGGGGCAGGTGCCCTCTAAGCCAGAGGAAATAAGAAGCCCTATGGTCATATCAGTCAAACACTTCTGGCAGGGTTCATTGGCTTGCTGGGACTGGCAAGAATGGCAAGGAGTGAGCACAGAGGCAAATGGCAACATGAACATTGTTCTAACAAGATATAGGAGTTTCAGCTTGTCTGGCTGCTCTTAGCATACTGGCCCAAGACCAGGAAATATATGCACAAGCATTTTCTGCATCTGCTACACCAGGTATCTTGCCTCTCTCTTTGTGTGAGCAAGAAATATGAGGATGAAAAAACACTCAGAGCTTCATTTAGTCCTTGTTATTGCAGAGGTGTTAGACCTGGGTAGATGTAGCATGAAGCCAAGAGAAAGAGTTTTTTATTCCATTTCCCCCCCATGCCCTCTCCTGATTATCCTACAGGTTAGAATTTCAGAGCTAGGTGTGATTTTAGAGATGCACTTTCTTTGTAATCTAGTCAGCACCCTTCTTCTTTGTGTGTTTCTTTTCTTCTGTTTGTCATTAGGCTGTGACCTCAAAAGTCCAGTTCCTACAAACCTTTTTGCCCAGGAGAATTCATAGGAATAGTCCTCTCTAAAAGCCATCCAGAATTTTTTTTACCCTTTGTTTCTAGAAAAACCAGTGTCCTACCTTGTATGGGCATAATTCCCCTAAAAGGGAGAGGTAGAATTCTTAATGGAAAACTAAGGATGGAGAGAATTCTCTAAAGAAAATCCTCACTATTAATCATAATTGTCATCAACTTTGTTGTAATCAAAATTATTTACTGAGCCTCTACTCTGAGTTTTGTAATGTGTTGGGTACCATTTAGAAATACAGTTACCTTCAACAATCAGGTGAAAGTCCTTGGTCTTCATTTTTCCAGATAAAGTTGCAATACAGCTGTAGGTTCCGTTGTCAGATTTCTTGACTTTGGTGATTGACAACTGCAAAGATTCACTTGTCAGTTGTATTTGGTGATGGTTTTTCTCTAAATTCAGGATGCTATCGTTTTTGTACCACATCATTTGAGCCTGGGGGTTGGATTTCACATTGCAAACCAACTGCACATCGCTGCCTTCCTCAGCTGTTTGAAAGTCGTCTCCACTTAGAACAGGAGGAACTGCAAGACTCAAGCATTTAGATTTAATTTTCAGATAAGGTATAGTTCACTGTCAGTGTTCAAGGTTTCCCTTTATCTATCTCATGTAGTCATTCATTCTTTGACAAATACTTATTGAGAACCTACTGTGTGCCAGGCATTGGGCTAGGAACTGGGGATACAATGGTAAATAAGATAGATTCAGTTCCAAACTCCATAGAACTTTTAATAGGGTGGAGAAGGCAAACCATGAAAGAAAGATATACAATAGTGAATCTGTACCAAGCAGTCATTTTGTAACACAATCCAGGGGGTCTCTCCTCTCTGAGAGTTAATACAGTATACCAATCCGTGCTAGTGTTTGGATAAAACAGTATAATATTAAAAATGTAGGCATTGTAGTTTTATAAATTAGAGCTCAAATTCCATCTGCACCACTTACTGTGACCTTGAGAAAGTTACTTAAATGCTAAGGTCACAGTTTCCTCATCTAAAAAATATGATAATAACATTTCCCTCATGAGTTGCTGTAACGAGTAAATGAGTTAATTCCCGTAAAAAAATTTTACCACAGTGCTAACTGCTAGTATTATTGGGGTGTTGGCAGTGGTGGTTGTTTTGAGGCCACTCACACACTCTATTTTTGCATTTTATCTAATCACGTTTGCCCTGGCCACATTTACCAGTGCATATTTGCATTTTCTCAATGAACCTCTAGAAATAATGTCCTCCTCCCAGAAGGTGTTCCAATCATGGAAACTCTGGCATCTGTGAAAAATGAATGTGACCTTCTGAGCCCCGCAGTTTGAGCAAACAACTTCTGACTCCCTCAGTGATAAAGGCAGTTATAGACCCATAGATAGTTGAATACATTTATCCTCACCAAACAATTCCAACCCTCACCTGTCCCCACCCCCCCAAGGCTCTCCAACATCTAGGGGAAGAAATGGCTGAGCTGAATGTCCCCTCTTCTCCGTGCCTCTTGCATTTTCTGGCAAAGGTGCAGAAGAGTAAAATAATGGCTGAAGAGTGGGCAGTAGGAAAGAGAAGAGGCAGAGAAGGAGGAAAAAGGAGCTTGTAAAATCTGCACACTGAATAATTAGACCCTGAGTAGGCTGCACTATTAATAACTTTCTCAGAAGAATGACAATATGTTGCTCTTTGGAATAAGCTTGAATTCTGTATCCATATCAAAGAAGGATGTTATATGGCATTCAGATACATTGCCAGGTATTCAGATATGTAGGAAGCTGCTACAATAGAGAACATAATTGTCACATAGACCAGTTCCATTGGTGAACAGGTCCTATTAATTATTCCTTTTTATTTAACTGTTTGAAACTAATGTTTAAGCATATAAGCTATACATGAATATTCTCTTTTTAAAAAATTATTGTATTTCAGATAAAGCTGAAGTCCTCTTTGACTCCAGCCTTGTCACCTCCTGACCCTCCTAGAGATACTCACTGCTATGAGTTTAGTGTAAGTCCTTCCAGATATTAAAAAAAAAAAAAAAGTTTTCTATTCATATAGTGTACCCATAGGAATTATATTGCATTATTCTAGTGGGGAGGGATTACATAAAGGACTGCATTCTCTCAATAACTCGCATGTTTTTTAGATATATCCACATTCTACCACACAGATGTAGCTGATTCTTTTTAGAATGCTGTAATATAATATATGTCTCTTTAATCAGTTCTTTTGATGGGTTGTTTTCAATTTTAAAATGTTAACAATGCTATGAAAAAATCCTTGTACATGTCTCTGTGCATGTATTTCCGTAAGATTAATATCTAGAAGTAGAAGGCTGGGTCAAGGGCAGGCTTCCTTTAAATTTTGATAGATATTGCAAAAGAGGTGGTCCCAATTTTCACTTTCAATAACAATATATGAGAGAACCTTTTTCTCCCCACCCTCCCCCAAACAGCGTATTATCACACTTCCATTTAGTTCTTGATCTGCTATTTATAATTTTATTTACAAATTTATTATTTATAATAATAATACTCCTTTGGATTGATTGTACATGTAATTCTTCTCACTTGTTCCTTTTGACTTATTGATTGATGTTTGTGTCAATTATCGTCACTATGAATCACTGACAATTTGGTTAGCAGCAATGCTATTTAGGAGGTTGTTATAAAGATGATTTTAAAAGTGGACTCAGACTGGAAAATGGCAAACAAATTTTTTAAGCACTCAAAACATATGAATGGTATTTATGCCATGTCTCCCTTATTAAGGTAGAGTGGGAAGAGCACTAGAGTAAGAGCCTGGGGATTTGTGTTCTGTTCTTAGCTCCACCTGTGATTTGGGATCCTATTCTGGGTCTCAGTTTACTTAACTATCTGTAGCAGTTTGACATTATTTATGAATTCCAAAAAAGATATTTATTATGTTTGTAAACTGGTCTTTCCCTCTGGGTGTGATACCCTTTGACTGTATTAAATTCAAAGGTTTTGTGTTTACTTGATTAAATCAAGATTAGGGCTTTGATTCTATCACATCTTTAGGGCAGGACTCTTGGTGGGCTGACGGAAACAGACACTCACTGAAGAAGACACACAGAAGAAGATACGGAAGAGGAGGGAACTTGGTCATTTCGGTCTTGCCATGTGACAGAAAGAAGGCTCAAACAGCTAAAGCCCAGGAAAAGAGACGAGCCCTATGCCAGCTTACAGCTGAGACCGGAAGAAGCTGGGCCCATGGAGCCTTAAGAGGAAGAAGAAAGGAGAGACCAGGCAGAGGTTGCCCATCATCTTGCTACAACAGGTGGCAACAGACTTTGGTGAGGAAGTAACCTTGAGTTGGACTCTTTAGGGCCTTGTAACTGTAAGTTTCTACCCGAAATAAGTACCCTTTATAAAAGCCAACAGATTTCTGGTACTTTGCATCAGCACCCCTTTGGCTGACTACTACACTGTCATTTTATAAGTCTGGACTACAAAACATCCAATGTCCTGCTGATAGTCTTGGATTCTATCAAAGTAACTCAGAAGATAGCTTGCTTAAAATCACATTTTATCAATAAAAATAAAATAAAAAAAACAAAGCTCCTTTGCCCAAGAACATACAAATGATTCACCCTGGAAATTCAAGATGCAGGATACTAGCAATTTCCAGATCTGGGCTCCTTGGCATTTTCTCCACCCTCATATTTCAGGAGCAGTGGTATCCATTTTTCAAAGAAAAGCTTGCTAAGCTCTTTGAGGTCCAATGGCTTTGACTTTTTATTATTAGGTTCCAAGTCCAGAGTTCTTTCTACCAAATCACATCACACCATCATCCTATCCCTCATCACTCCACCCCACACCTTCCTCATGCAGAACCAACTCTCCACCCAAAACACCTGCAGAGTATCATTTGAAGGACCCTTACTCCACGTAGTTCCACCAATGTGTTACCGATACTTGAAATACAAGCATCAGAGAGCTTCACCTTTTTGGGTTTTAAGGTAATGTTAAGAGATCCCCAGCAAAAGTCTTTCTAAGTAGAACCCAAAAGCTAGAAACCACAAAGGAAAATATTGGTAATTTAAAATATACATTTAAAAGTTCAATATGGCAAAAACAACAACTATAAATCATGTCAAAAATAAATGGGAGAACATTTACAATCCAGGTAACAAAGGGCTAATTTCCATAATTCACAAAGTCCTTATACAAATCAATACAGTGAATAACCCAATAGAAAAATGGGTAAAGGGATATAAGCAGGCACTTCACAGAAAAAGAATTAATAGCCAATAAATGTATGAAAAGGTGATCATCCTCACTCTCAAAAATGAAATAGGGAAGTGGATGTGGCTCAAGCAATTGGGGCCCCCCATCTACCATATGGAAGGTCTAGGGTTCGATTCCTGGGGCCTCCTGGTGAAAGCAAGCTGGTCCAAGCAGAGACCTGGCCCAGGGGGAGACCTGGCCCATGCGGAGTGCTGGCCTGAGGGGAGAGCTGGCGCAGCAAAATGACACAACAGAAAGAGACACAGACGAGAGACAATAAGAGACACAGCAAACCAGGGAGCTGAGGTGGCACAAGAGATTGAGCGCCTCTCTCCCACTCCGGAAGGTGCTGCCTAAAGAGAAGATAAGCAGACACAGAAGAACACACAGTGAATGGACACGGTGAGTGCAAAAACAATGGGGGGGGGGAGAGAAATAAATAAAAAAAGAAAGAAAGAAAAATTCAAATCAGACTGGCAAATTCTTAGAGTTTGGGAATACTCAGGGTTCATGAGGGTGTAGGGAAATGGGCATTCTCATTCTTTGTTGTGAGAGTATAAATTGGATAATTTGTCAATATCAAGCAAATGTTAAAATGCACATACTCCTTGGACCTAGATTCCAGCTACCACTTGGTGTAGTGCAGATAGCACAGGATGGCTAGCAGTTTCTTTCCCCTCACTCACAAGTAACATTCAGTACCACCGAGATAGACACCGACTGATCCCTCTGCAGCTTGCAGGTAAAGGTGACTCCGTCGTCATTTTCACTGATGGAAGAGATACAGACAGAGCTGGAATTGATTTTGTTTTCGGATTTCAAATCCACTGTCCCGGCTTCTCGGTACCAGAGAAGTTCTTCCTCTCTGGTGTGGTTTTGAACAGCACATTTCAGAGACTCTTGTAAGCCACGCCGAGTATTCAAGATATAGTTCTCAGTTTTACCATTCACAGTTAAGACAGAACCTGGGAGTATAGGAAAAAACTACTGAGATGTTCAAAGTAAATGACCTGAATGTCTATCAACAGAGGACTGGTTAAATAAATTGTCATATCAATACAATGAAATGCTTGGCAACACTTTAAAAGGGTCATATTAATTTATATCATCCTGCCAGGAAAAAGGTCCATAATGTATTATTAACTAAAAGAAGAAAAGAGTTAAAATAGTGGCTACCAAATTTTGCTGTACATTGGGATCACCTGGGGATCTTTAAAAACCTCCTGATGCCTGGCTTCCATCCCCAGGCATTCTGATTTAATTGATATGCAGAATTCTAATCTGCAGCGAAGTTTAAGAAGCATTGAGTTAGAAAACAGTATGTAGGAAATGATCACACTTTTGTTTATATATATTCATGGGAGAAAAAAATCCTGTATATATTGAATAGGATTGATTAAAATAGAGGAAAAAAAAGTGAAGCAATACTTAACAGCTTTAAATTGGTTACTTCAAGTAAGGGGTGGGGGGGCGGAGAGTAGGAAAATAAAAAGGAAAAAGACCACAGAAAAGTGGAAAATATTTAAGGTATAATAGTAAGTGAAAAGGCAGAAATAAATTACACCTCTAATAATTACTACAAATGTATCACGATTGAATATGCACATAGTAAAGACCTGATTTGAAAACACTTTTTTAATTAGGTGACAGAATTATGGACAAATTGGATCTTGCATTTCCGATATTTTAATATTGTTTTTGCAGTGTAGTAAAATTTAAAAAATTAAATAGCTGTGGTCTGTGGAGTAGATGGATTATTGTGCAGTGGTTAGTCAAGAAAAGTAGTTTATTTTCATCTCTGATTTTTAGAAATCCATTCATTGCATAGTAATATATCTGAATTTTAGTTTTTGCTTTTCTGGCTCAAAAGCAAATAACAAAGAAAAGGGTTAAAATAATGGCTACTAAATTTTGTCCCCCTCACCTCTGCCCCTGAAAACATTTGTTAATATGTTCTGTAAACGCATATTTTTGTTGTCATCGTTGTTTTTGAGGTACTGGGGGTGGGGGATTGAACCTGAGACCTTGTATGTGGGAAGCCAGCACTCAACCACTGAGCCACATCAGCCTCCCGGAGCTGGTTTTATCATTGTTTTTTTTTTTTTTTTTTCTTGTTGTTTGTTTTTGTTTTTTCAGGAAGCACTGGAACCATACCTGGGACCTCCCGTTTGGGAGGTGGGCGCTCAACTGCTTGAGCCACATCCACTCCCATGTTTTCTTTTTAAAACACATACTATTAGTGAAGATAATGGGATTACTGCCTAGTATTTTTTAAAAACTCTGGAAGATTATATCAAAATTTTGAATGGTTATCTCTGGATAATGGGATTTGGGGTGATTTATACTTTTTCTTTTCTCTTTCATATATTGTCTAGTTTATTGGAAAATGGCTAGGTATTATTTTTTAAATCTGGGGTACAAAAAACTATTTCCATGATGGGGACAAATGTAGGAAAGATTTTCTTGTAAGTGATGTGTTCAAATAAACAGTTGGCAGAAGATGATTTTGGGTAGGATTAATAATGAAATACAGTAAAATGTAGAAAATTCTGATAGTGGCTCTGGAGGTAATAGAATACTTTACCCTGCCTTATAATATCAGAACCAAAAATTTTTTTCTGTTCAATTTTGTATTGTTACCTGATTTCTGTACTCTGATCCATACCAACTTCATAGTCAATCCAATTTGGATTTTAGAATGTACCCAATGCCCAGTGACTATTTATAAACCTGGAATTTTCCTTTGCAATAAAAAGTGGCCCAAAAAGAATATTAACTTACTCATCATCCCAGATGGCAGAAATAAAATCTCTAAGAGAAGAAATCTGTACATTTGTGTTAGGCTGCTGTTATTCCGTGCCATCTTCAATGAATTCAAATCAGATCTGCTGGAAAATGAAAAGAATGCAATTGGTTCTGTACTTTGGTCTACACTGAGCTTATGAACTTTCCTTCTGTCAACTATGCAATTGAAAATTAAGTCCTTGATGAGTCATCCCAGCTTATAGTGGTACTACTTCCAGGTTTTAATTTAACAACCCTGTTCTGACTACTAAGTTCAAAGTACTTTTCGTATTGAGGAATTTTTTTAAGGCAACAAAAATAAAACCGCAAGGAAATATAGGACGGCCCTGGAGAAGATAAAGCCAACCTTCCTTATAAGATTGGCAGAATGTCATTTTAAAAGAAAGAAACAAGACTTGCTTCATTCTCCAATGGTCCCTACTGAACAAAGCAATTCTTGTTTTGAAAGTCCCTCTTGGGTCATTTTTGCAGTTGTTCTCTGCTAAACTATGTTAATCTCTTTGCTTTCCCCTATCCCTCCACTACTCTCTCCCTCATAACACCCCTTCCCCTTGATGTAGAATGGACTAAAAATAATAAAGGCCTCTTTTCCCCCTTCTTCTGTGCCTTTGCTCTTGTCATTGCTCTTCCTAAGATGTTCTCTACCTCCATCTGGAAAAAAACATACATCATCACTTCTTTTCAAGATTACTATTATGAATATAGTAGAAACACATATGGAATGCTTTCTATGTGACAGGCAATGTGCTAAGCACTTTACATACATTATTTGACTCTCAATTAAGTGTCACAATAACCCTCTTGAGGTAGTTTCTGAAGGTTTAGAGAGATTATGTAATTTGCCCAGATTCCAAAGACAGTAAATGTCAAGGTCAGAATTCTAACTCAGGACTTCCAAGACCATGCTCTTACCCACACTACTCCCTAGATTAATATTCTCTTTTAAGTATCCATTGTTGATCCCTTCCAACCCCTGGCCACTCCACAGACCTTACAAACTTGGAGCTGTATCCCCTGAACGAGTGCCATAAGTAGGTAAGCCTTCAACATACCTATGACATCTTTGGGCCTGTTCTACTCCTCCCCTGTCCCAGGCCTGTTCTGACAGGAGCAAGTTTTGTTCATGCCAGGCTCACCCTTTCTGGCTGTCATGCTGCAACAATCTCTCAATAAGATATAATTAGTACTTGTATTGACTATTTTGTAATTTTAAAAAATTTCCACCAAAAAGATTTCTATCACAGTGTTGCAATAGTGAGGAATTTCAGAATTTGGCTAGAGTTGTCTCAAGCAGTGTACATCATAGGTGCTCAATAAAAACTGGGAGTATGGGCCTCTTGGCAGACCTCACTCTACCTTATTAGGGAGGAATATTGATGTCTCCTCTTTCCTTCTACCCCAATAAGACAGCAACTTTTCACAATGAATTTCCCTCACCTGACTTATCTTTAATTTTCACAACTCACTGCTTTCTACACAAGACAAAAATCTTACCACTTACCTGCTGAAAAGATGACTTCCTTGGTCAACTGTTCCTCTGTATGGGAACCCAGAATCCTTTCCCTGTTACCCTCCTTTATATTAGTAGAACTTAAATACTTTATGACAGTATGGTCAAGTGAGTAAGATTCATTGGGTTCAAAGTCTGTTTCCCTTTAGAGATTCTTAGAGAAGACAGTAATTGAGAAAGACATCTTAAGGTCTAAGTTTCTATATGTACCTAGGTTACAGGTGGGGCCAGATATTACTAACAGGGATGTAATTGTTTCAATAAAGCCTGACCTTGTGCAAAAATGCATAGCAAATCTCAGTGAACACTGTCATACTCAAGTTAGACAACCATGCTTTGATAATCTGATAGCCTGGGAATTGTGATGGGGTATGTCCAAGGAGAGTGTTGACTTTCACAGCAGTCAAAACATTGGAAGATTACAAACAACTTTAATAATGCTGGAAAAGTATTATTTACCAATGGTAACCCAAGCCCAATGTGTAAGCTCTACTAAGCCAGGCATAACAGGGGGAAATTTTATCCCTGTGAGGCTCTCTCCTGGTTGGAGAATCCTTGCACTATACATTCAAGAATTAGCAACTGGGGAGCAGATGTGGCTCAAGCAATTGGGTGCTTGCTTCCCACATGGGAGTTCCCAGGTTCAGTTCCTGGTGCTCCTAAAGAAGATGAGCAGACATCACAAAGAGCAGACGATGCAACCAGCAGGGAACAGAAGTGGCTTAAGCGGTTAGGCACTTGCCTCCCACATGGGAGGTCCTGGGTTCGGTTTCTGGTGCCTCTTAAAGAAGACGAGCAGTCAGACAAGGGAGCCATCTATACATTCAAGAATTAGCAATTGGGGATAACATTTTTTTATTGGTAAAAAACACATATGTTTACGGTGTTGTAAGAATTTTTCCTGGCAGGTATCCTTGCTCCCATTTGTACGAGAATAGAATAGAAGAATATTTATGGTTATCCTTACATTTTAGCACACTGGTTAAGCACACCAGAGATTTGCCTTTTACTAGCAGTAAGTTAGTTAACTTCTATGAGCTTCAGTTTCTTTATTATTACAATGGGAATAATAATAGTCCTTCCACACAGAGTCACTGTGAGGATTAAATGAAATAAACATTTAAAGCTGCCACACAGTAAGCTCTTAATAAGAAGTAGCTATTGTTATTATTAATAAATGCTGGGCAGGGCATAAAAAATAAACAACCCCATTATAGCATTTATTAAGTAAGAATCATAGCTAAGAACAACTCCTGTGGGCTGGGTTGTAAGCACCACCTAAGCAGGTGTGGCTTTGCCTCTTCTCTAATGATCCAGCAGCAGTGTGTTTTATTATTATTATTTTAAACACATTTAGCAATGGACTGGTGTCTTGGCTTGGGTTTCCCCCAAAGCAAGTCCTGAGATAAAGCTTTGGGTGCAAGTAGTTTAAGAGATGATCTCAGGAAGCATAATAAGGAAGTAAAATAGGGAAGGGAGGAAATCTAATAAAGGGTGTGTTACTGAACAGATTGCTGCTGTAGGCGACTGTTGCTGCGGACCCTTTGAGAAGCTCTGAGGAACACACCTTAGAGTTGTCTCCCTGAGGGAAATGAGAGCTTGAGTATTTGTCCACCAACTTCTGATGGAGGGTCACTCCTGCCTGGGGTGTTGACTCCCCAGGACTACCTGCCTGTCCTGGGAGAGTGTAGCATACTTTTTCAGGCCAAAAATGCCCAGGCAAAGCCACTAAAGAAGTCACCAGCTATATGGCAGCTGTTTGCAGGTGACCTCTAGGTAGGCCAAGGGGATTTGGGTAGGGCATCAATAGTACCTTCTGCAACAGGATATTAGAGAATGTTAGGAAATAATGGCTAATTATCCTTAGGTGTGATATGGTATTGCAGTTATGTGGGAGAATGTCCTCATTCTTGGGCAATGCCTGCTAAAATATTTCTGGGTTGCATGAAGATTTCAACTAACCTTCGGATGATTCAGCAAAAATAAATAAATACATGTATACATAAATACACACACATAGATAAAGCAAGTATAGCAAAATGTTAACATGTATGAATTTAGATAGGGGTATATAGAACTTCACTGTACTATTCTTTCAACTTTTTAGTATGTTTGAAATTTTTCATAACTAAAAAGTTAGGAAAATGTATTTAACAGATATTTATTGAGTATATATTATGTGTTCAGTACTCTAAGCATTGAGGATGCCGCCCCACCACAAGTCAGTATGGTGGCTTTATCATGAATTAGAGGACTCTACTGCCATCTGTGGAAAATTATTGTAATAACTGCACACACCTATAATGACTACAAGATGAATGATGCTCCCTGAACTCCACAACATTAAGTGGCTACCCTGGTGGAAACACTGATGAGTAAAACAAAGCTTTAGCCTTCAATGGTCTTTCATTCTAGAGGGGAGCCATGTGCTGGGGTGGGATTTCAGATTAGAAAATTCCCTTCTGGAGACTCAAAGAAGTGACATGATTTAATTCAAGGTCATATAAGTCCCTGGAACATTTCTTTTTCCTAGAACTGACAGAATGGGAAAACCATTTTGCTATAAGTAGGTGAGACTACTTATTAACCATTAAGTTGAAGTCATTTGACTAGTTGGAATATTAACAAAGTCCAATATCCCACAGGTTCCACAAGTAGCTTAGGTCCAGAGAGAGAGAAAGAGGAAAAGCAGCCTCAAGTCTGGAAATTCCTGGGAGCAGAGACCAATCTGCTTCGAGCCCTCAAGCCTATGTGCTTCTGGAAAAGTAACAGAGAAGGAGGTGCAGAAACTGGCAGCCTTGTCTTTGTGGTTTAAAATCACTTGGGGAGTCTCCAGGCACCTTTCCTTCACCAATTCTGATGAGACTCAGGAATGCTCATCTTTTTTTTTTTTTTTTTTTAAA
>JAQZBX010061682.1:0-17084 GCA_029593785.1 Cabassous unicinctus
AACTTTACATAGCTACAGAAGGAATGCTTACAAGCCTGCCCAAGGAACAGTATATAAAAACTGAGCTATCCTACAATAAAAAAAGATATATACTTCGATTCTCACTCAACTTGGTGTGCGACTCATCATTTCTCGCCGACGCCCTTAATCACCTTCAGTCTTGCTCCCTCGTGCCTCGGCTGGACCGCGGCATGTTATGTTACTACCTTAAGTGCAGTTATTGAGTTCAAGAATTTTTATATTAATATAAAGCATACAGTCTAAATTTCAATTTTTCTTAAGTCCTAAAAATATCCTTTTGAGCTATTTCACTTCCATTATTTGATCCCATTTAGCATCACATATTGCATTTGTCATTGTCTCTGTAGTTGCTACTTCTGTGTGTTTTGACAAATGTATATAGTGTATCCACCATTACAGCATTATACAGAATAGTTTCACTGTCATAAAACTTCCTGTGCTCCACCAATTCATCCGTCTTGCCCTCTTCCCTCCCTCGCTGACAACCATTGATCTTTTTTACTGTCTCCATAGTTTTCTCTTTTCCAGAATGTCATATAGTTGGAATTATACAGTATGTAGCCTTTTCAGACTGGTTTCTTTCTCTTGGCAATATGCATTTAAGATTCCTCTGTGTCTTTTTGTGGCTTGAGAGCTTATTTCTTTTTATCACTCAGTAATATTCCATTGTATGGATATACCACAGTTTGTTTACCCATTCACCTATTGAAGAATATCTTGGTTGCTTCCAAGTTTTTGGCAATTATGAATTAAGCTGCTCTAAAAATCATGTTCAGGTTTTGTAAGTTTTCAGCTCATTTGGGTAAATTCCAAGGAGAATGATTGCTGGGTTGTTTGGGAAAACCTATGTTTAACTTTGTAAAAACTATCAAACTGTCTTCCAAAGTGGTTTTGCCCTTCTTTTTGAAAGAATGATTAGTGTTATCACCCAGGAGATACTAGCTTCTGACAGTCTATTGGCCCCAACTACTTATGGGAAAGTAATTCCTAAAGATTGAATGCCTAAATATACATCATTGTGTTTCTGTATAATGAAAGAATATTGAGGGAAGGCAAAAAGCTATAGTGATATAAATCAAGATACACTTAATTGAATAAAAAATAAAAAATCGTTGCTACCGTTTATTGAGCATATTGTACATATGCCAGACATTTTACCTATATTTTTTTACTCATTTGTTTCTTCTGACATCCCAATGAGCTGGTTATTATTACTACCACTTTACAAATGAGAAAACTAAGGCTCAGAAAGCCCAAGCTAACACACTAGTAACTGGCAGAGCATCCTAGTTCTCTCTGGTTCCATGCCTGCACTCTTTCCACAAAGCCCGTTATTTTAATGTATGTGATGATTTATATATTCTTCCAATGTTCTTCAAACCTGTATGTATGTATATATGTATGTATGTATATATGTATGCATATGTGTGTGTCCTCCAAAATAGTCTGCAGAGTAAAATAATGATATTAGCATTGATCAACCTCTGATAGAGTATCAAGTTATAAAAGAGAAGAATCATATTTCATTTGACTGAAATTATAATTTTTAACTTAATTTTGGATTGTTCCTCAAGATGGTATTTTTTGAGAATTTCTGTAATAATTTTTGTTGCTAATGTGTCTAGCACCTTGGGAAGCAAACAAACCCCTTGATTAAGGTACAGTGTAAAGAAAAATATTAATAGGAATTAAAGATCTGACCTAGTGTCACTAAAGAAGTCAGGGTTTGGGAGACTGAGGGTGTGTGTGTTTGTTTATGTGTGTATATAATTGCACAAAGATGCAGCAGTATAAACAGTGCAAGATTTATCTTTGTTATTGTCTTAGAGATGCACCTCCCTTGTTCCCATGTTCCCCTGTGGTCAATACTTCATTTCTCTGCTTCCTATTAAAGGACTCCACCCCTCCACTGAAACGACTCCAGTTTGCCAAATCCTATGGCTAGTTCTCAGTCCTCATTTTACTGGATCTCTAGGCATCATTTGAGAGATCAATTTATCACTTCTTCCTTCTTGAAACCCTTTCTTCTTTTGGCTTCCTTGAAGCCTCCCTGTCTTGAATCATTGACCATCCCTCCTTTTCCTTTGTCGCTTCTTCCTCTTCTTCCCGAGAGGGCACAACCGCATTCTTGTTAATTCTCCTGTCTCATTACTTACCTCTCTTCCCTTCTCTCACTCAACTCCAACCACTCTGGACTTGCTGATTCTTGAACCTAACACCTACCTTAAGTTGTCTGTATTTGTTTTCTCTCCATCTGGCACACTCTTTCCTCATATATCGTACACCTAACTCCCTCACTTTACTCAGGTCTCTGCTCAAATATCAATTTAACCCCCACCCCAGTCATAATGAATTATTCAGTTGCCTTTAATTTTCTTTGTCGCAACTATCATGATGTGAAATTATGTAATTATTTGTTTATATATTTTGTCTGTCTACCCTGAAAGAATATAAGCTTCTTGAGGGCAGGGACTTAGACCATTTTGTGTACCACTGTGTCCCTAATGACTAAAACAGTGACTGGCATTTGGTAAGGGCTCAAAGATATTTGATAAAATAATATATTTGTATAAGCAGCTACAAGTGAAAGGACTCTGCTTTGTATTAATTTTACACAGATTAACCACACTTTTGATTTTCTGATTTTCATTTTGTTACTTCTCCAGTGGTTACTTTGGATCTAATATATGACCTTTATAAGCTCAATCCTGATCATATAACCTTGTAAATTTTCTCTTTAGGTTTCAATTTCTTCGTATGCCTGTGTGTCTGTCCTTTAATGCTGTTGTAACAACTGATATGTTTGGATTAGTTATGTATTTGTTTTACCCATGCACATGCACCCACACACACATTCACTGGAGCATGAAGCCCAGGAAGAAATTGAAACCAGATACACAAAGAACTTCCCAAAGATAAAGCACCAAATCCTTTATTCAGGAGAAATAGTTTTGACACTGAATAGAGGATATGCATATTGGCTTCCATAGTAGATGGATAGATTTGCTGTTCTAAATGATAGCTGGGAAACCACTGTCAGTGTTTTCAATCAAGCAATTAGCCAGATTCGGATGGTCTGTTTAATTAATACTACTAAACAAGCTAGTACTAATTAATTAAATAGGTAGTTCATTTTATAACATAGTGGGCAACTTGTATCTAGCTTAAGTCAATCATCAGAGTTTTTCTTGGAACTAGGTCATAATTAATTGATTCATTCCACCTGAGACTTCAGCAAAGCAATTGAATGAAAAATACAAAAGAAAGTATAAGAGAGAAAGATAAGTCTTCACTATTTTAGAGAAGAGGATCTTAGGTGTGGCCAAGTGTCGGTGTTTTTCTAAATAGGACATGGTGACGCAACCTCTAAACTAGTGGTATTCAAATGCTGAACTCATCTCCTTTGACATGATGGTGATAAAGTTTCCCCATTAAAAGATTTGGTCACTTGTTACACATATTCCTGACCATCTCTGATCCCTTCCCCATTTTCTTTTTATTTTATCTCATTCTGGAAATTCTTTAATTATACATTAGTTTTATAAATAAGAAAAAAAAATCATTAAGAATTGAGGGAACTGTTAGAAAGTAGGTTGAATATTTTCTGTGTAGGAATCATATTGTGGTTCCAATATCTTTCCCTTGTCTCAGTATTTAATATACATACAATCAACCGAGTTTACACAATTACGGAACTTTCAAACCCAGAGGTATCCACAGTCTAGTTCTCTAGATTTTCAAATATAAAACAGATGAAGTATCCTTTTTATGTAGAGCATTCTGTTCATTCATGAAAATAAAAGACTATGCCCATTGTAAATTTAACAGACTGTTTAAGATATAAGTGAATTCTCAGAGAATGAGCAGGCACTTAGCTAAGGATGACGGATGGCTCTCTCTGAGATGAGTAAGTGTGGTAAACATATAACTTCTGCTCACATGTAGTTTGTCTGCCAGATGATGCCTGACCTCACCCCATTCCTCATCCTCAACCCATCTCTGACCCCATCTCATTCCAGACCCCTACTTAATCCCTGTATGCTACCCTAGGGGGTGGGGATCTGCAACAGGGTGAGGTTCAAGGCTGTGGAGAGATTTGAGAATGGGAAGAATATGTCTGTTTCACACATTACTTGTTAATAGAAACAGCTGAAAGTTTAATGTTTTTTTTCGGGGAGTGGGGCTGGGAGGTGCTTAAAAATCGCCTGCATGCAAACAGCTGCATCAGTGCACAGCTGTGTCAGAATGGCCTTGTCAAGAATGCCATGTACTCACATAGTTTTTTCCTAAACTATTTAGGACCGATCACACTTTTCTGTGTATTTTTTTTCTCCATGGATATACAGTTATATATAAAATCCAGCACACACTTGATGCATTACTGTTCAAAGTAAATCATATCATCACTTATCGGGAGTCTATCACATGGGATATCCTAGGCTACAGTGTGTGTTTCTGGGCTTTATGGCTTTAATGTTTATAATGGAATATGCAAATCTAAAAAGAATTAGCTTTGCCTTGAAAGAGAATCCCTTTGATAAGTTTAGGAGATCAGAGAGCAATTGCATGCTCCAGAGTAAAACAAGATCAAGTTTGAGTTTGCTTGTAACCATAAATTCAATAATCAATAACCAACTCTTCCCAACATGGTGGGCCTTTAAATCACCACTGGTTTTCTTTACTTTTATTATTAATGTTATTATTCCATTAATAAAATGGAAATAAAAGCACTGCATTTTCTATCTTTTTTAATAAGGTCACCCTGAATCCATTATAAAGCTTAAGTCAATGTAAAGGAGTTGGGTGTGACTTATTTGTTACATATCAAATTTTTTGAACATCTGTCTGGGCCATGATTTGGATACTTACAATGGAATTTGGAAGTTTAATGTTACTTCTTAAGTTTTAGGCATGTACACAAAGCTATATGAGCATAAGTTCCAGAAACCTCGGTGTTTTAAAAGAAATTTTAACTGTTTCAATGAAGTATTTGCAAATAAGTTCATCTGGAATCTATGTCCATAAATCTTTCATCATTAGAGTGATTAGAGCCATGATAATTAAGCACAAAAAGAAACAGCTTCCTATATAATGACTCTGAAAGGTATAACTCTGGGAAACAGTCTCATTTGGAGTTTTCTTTTACTTTGTTAGTTTTCCAATTTCATCATCGTCATCAACTCATTCTCCTTTATATGTAAGTAACATAATTTAGATTTGGTCTGTCTTGTTTCCACCTCTGTCTCTCTTACACACACAAGCATACACTCTCAGGACACTCACCTACTTTATGTACCAAAGGGAGAGATCTTGAATCTTGGGAGGCTGTACTGCTTACGTTAGTTAAAAAATGTAAGCCTCGTTCTTTTTTTTTTTCACCTTTAGAATTAATATAGCACCTACTTTGCTTTTGCTACAAAAACATTACAATGTTGCTGTTAACTACAATCCATAAATTACGTTAATTATATTTGGTTTTGTGCGATACGAATCCAATCAAGCATTTTTTATCTTCTTTATTGCTTTTTCATTAACAAGGAGACCTTGACTATGTCATTTAACTATTCTGTGTTCATCTGTGTATGTTTCTGAACACTAGAGGAACAATTGAGTTAGTAGTTGGAATTAGATGAGATAAAAGTGCCTGAAAAAGAACCTTTTAGGAGTAATGTTTCCATAACTTGTTGAGCAGCCTTTTTCTGTTCTTTTATTTTTCTGAATTGAAATAAAGCTATTAAAAATATTGTCAGCCTAGCATCAGGTGACATGTGTCTGAAACCTGATTTCACCATTTACTGTGTAACTCTGTGTAAGTCACTTAACCTTTCTGAGGGCCAATCACATTATCTTCAAAATTAGGATAATATTTGCCATCCAGTGTTGTGGGGAGGATTGAACTTGATATGCACGGCAAGCTCTCAGTCCACGGCAAAGCCTCAACCCTAGATGTCACCTAATTCCCCAATCCAGATGGTCCCCGAGCTCTGCCTCTCTCAGTTATGGTTTGGAGTTGAGACTTCCTGTGGCTTTGCCCATGGTTAGGGATTCTCGGCCTTTATCCCTGGGTTGCCCTGGAGTGACCTGATTGCCATTAGGGGAGTTGTTCTTGGGTAGATTAAAAGCGAGGACCAAGGTCTTCCTTGCCTTATGTCCCCAGCTGATGTAGGCCTGTTGGGAATACACGAACTTCAGCCAGCCCTGCTCACCTCTGAGAGAGCTCAGACCATCACTTCAGCCCTCACTTCTCCAGGCCTTTCCCATAACCACTAGAACAGCCTTTACTCGACACTTTGTTTGAGGCACGGACTGAGTCCTACTATCACAACCCCCAATATATCTCCACTCCTACCCAATTCCCCTGGCAAATGCTCTGGGAAGGGGCCTATAATTACAGAGTTAAAAACAAAGCCTTAAAATGCAGTCCAGGTAAAACATGGGTGTGAATGAGATACAAAGTGAAATCAAACAAATCAGAATTCTTCTTGCCCCATTACAGAGGGTTATTTTAGGAATGGGGCTGAGGGTAGGGGAGTCAGGTGGGAATATGGTATCTGGATTCTTTTGGAGAAAGGCAAGAAACAGAAAAGACTGGAAGCCATATTCAGATTCTCTAATTTTACCATGATCAGCCCTCTTTCTCTTCAACTAAAACATAGCCCATGAAAGAGTTATTTCATGTCATGTAGCGGAAAACGGAAAATTTGCCTGCTTACCTCTTACACTTGGAGAGCTGATAGCAAATTCATTTCATAATAAATACTCTGCATTTTTGGACTGCCACCTAACTCTGTGAAAGACCTCAATGAAAGATTAGTAGTTTTTCTGTTTGATAAATTAATTGAACGAATGCACTTCAGTTGCTTAAACTTTCTCATTATTGATGATTTGTACATCAAATGAGCCTAGATCAGTGTTTTCAACCTTGACCGTTTCTGTCTCTTTCGGGTAGCTTTAAAAAAAACACTGATGCTTGGATTCACCTGGGGAGCAAGAGTTTTAAATTCCCCAGGTGATTCTAAGATTTAACCAGGGTTTAGAACCGCTGGATTAAACCAAGGATTAAAGTGCTGGGACTAAACCTGTTATTTATATAGCCTGGCAAATATCTCTCTTCCACTCAATGCAGTGAATACTTATTGGGAAGCCACAATACTGAAGTCTCTTTTCTTTTAACCCTAAATTTGCTGTTTTATGAATAGGTATCATAGGAAAGAAAATAACTAGAGTCTTATAATTGTATTGGTTCAAGTGTGGTTATAAGTACTTTAATCCAAATCCATTATTCTCTAGTGAAGTACTAATTGGTGAGAGAATTCAGAAATGTTATTGCAAAATAACCTTTACAACTAAGATAGAGAGAGAGAAAAAAAAAGAAAGAGAAAAAGGGTGAAACAAAACAAACAAAAACAAAAGTGAAAAAACTGGAAAGCTTTCCTGTTTTCCTTAGTAGGTAATGAGACATTTTATATATATTAAACAATAAGCCATTCTAAGCACATAATGGACATATCTTCCCTAAGAGGGACTTAGAATAATTTGAATTCAAATGAAAAACAGTTATGATAATATTTGTAAATTCAAAAGGCATATCAGGAAGTCTAGAATTTGGTTCTTCTCTTTATGATCTGTTTGCAAATTTTCTTTTCTTATCTATAAAATTGTCCCATTTAATAAGATTCATAATTTTTTTCTTTGTTTAAAAATGATCCTTGCCCTAATCTACAAAATTAGAAATGAAGGGGGGAATAACTCTAGATAAAGCAGGAAATAAAAGAATTTTAAGATAATGACTTATTCAGACCTGCTCAGATACACTTGAAAATATGGAAGACATGAATAAATTTCTAGGAAAATATAAATTATCAATATTGTTTAGAAAGAGATAGGATAGCTAAATAGAATATTTATCCTGGAATAAATGGAGAACTTCACAAAAATCAACTTTCCCTAGCTCAGATGGTTTTACAAGTACATTTCATCTTACCTTCAAGGAATTTATAATTCTAATTTTATTTAAAATACTCTTAATCCAGAGAGAGGAGGAATGCTTCTAATTTTTTTAAGCCATTGTAATAATACTACCAAAACTATACAAAGATGTCACATAAAAGAAATTATAGATGAGCCTCTCTTATGAATCTCTGTAACAGTATATTAAATAAAAGATTAGTATGGCAGCAGACTTTTTTCAAATGTTTTAATTAATTAATTAATTAATTTTCTTCTTCTTAGTTTTCCCTTTGCAATGGATCAGGTGGTCCGTTCTGTATTTCATTGCCTCAAGGGAAGTTTGTGGCCATATGGAAGCAGAGTTGCCTGCAAGAAACTAACTTTCCAGGCCTGGTTTTTAAAAGCCTGAGCCTATTGAGGAAATATGTTTGGGGTTCTAGATGGAGAGGAGGAAGAGAGGTCCTCTGGAAATTACTCTGTGATAGGGAGGGCTTTTCTTAGACTATCAGTAAAGGGATGCTGGCCCAGGGAAGGGGAAATGAGCAGCAATATAATATTATATTAGCAATTAAATTCATCTTTAGGGAGCGGATGTGACTCAAGTGGTTGAGCACCCACCTTCCACATGGGAAATCCTGGGTTCGGTTCCGGTGCCTCCTGAAAAAAAAAAAAAAAAAAAAAAAAAAAAAAAAAACAATAAGAGAAGCAAATGAAAAAACCAACTCAGCGAAGCTGATGTGGCTCAGTGGTTGAGCACCAGCATCCCACATACAAGGTCCTGGGTTCAACCCCCAGCCCCCAGTAAAGATAAAAAAATCTTTAAAAATAAAACAAAAAACCTCGGCAAAATGGACCTTATTCCAGTAATGTAACCATCTTCAATTTTTAAAAAGTTATTGCTGTAATTCACTGTATAAATTAAAGACAAAAAAAAATATGATCATTTCCACGGATGACAAAAAGACATATGACAAAACCAACATGCATACTTGCTTAACAAATATGTGGTTTTATTTATACATTCAGTTTATAGATGTAAGTGTATATGTAAAATATGTATTTTAACTCTATATCTAGGTTGTATGTATATATATATATCTCACTAATGCATTATTTACCTTATTTGTTTTTACTAAATGGTATTCCTGAAGTGTTTTCCATAAGAATATGTAGAGAGCTTCCCAGTTCCTTTTTATAGTCACATAATAATATTCCATTGTGAGGATGTACCATTGTTAATTTTAACCACACCCCATGGATGGATATTTGTGGTATATCTGCTCTTTTGCTGTTAAAATCAGTACTGCAATGAATGATCTTGAAATACATAATTCCAAACCTGTGCACTTGAATTTCTGCATAAAATAAAATTCTAATCCTAAAACAACAAGCCAAAAGATGTGTCAGTAGTTGAGGAAGAAAGTTAATTTTAAAATTAATGACAAGTATCCTAATACTGGAATTCTCTTTATACATGTTCCAAGAAGTAGTGGTGAAGTGAGGTCTTGGTCTTTTAGAGAGATGGAGGAAAACATTGTCAAAGTAAAATGAGAATATGGATTCTCTAATATCATCTTCTACTGTTTAAGCAGCTGTAGACTAGACTACATGTATATATATGTATTACATATATATTAGGCCTGTGTGTCTTGATTCAGTTGTTTCTCTTATTGCTAGCTCTTCAAGTTGACAGGAAGAAAAAAAAAATCTGCACATTTTAGTTTACCTATTAAAAAAATCTCCCTGGCGACAAGGCATAATGTGATATTCATTCTCTTTTCTGTGGAACTGGCAGTCTCTAGGTTATGCCACAGCAAAGCCAAGTAAGTCAACAAACACCAGCATACCTTGTTGGCTTGTAATTTCCACAAAGTCTCAGCCTTATGTTTTATCTCTCTAATGATGCATCCAGGGTTTTCTAAAGAGACTCAGTAAAGTTTGTCATTGCCAGTTGAAATAAGCAGATATGGATTTTAGGACCATCAGTTAGGAAGATCAAATTCTACATTATAAAATGTAATATGGAAAATTCTGACGCCCTTAGCTTGCCAATAGGATGAAATAAGAGATATTCAGTGATTGACTCTAAGGGTTAATGTTAGGTTATTGAACTGATGCTGTGCATGAGTGTGGACGTTCCCAACACCACCATATGGCTGCAGTAAAACTAGTTTCTTCCCATAGATAGCAAATTATTTCTTATTTTAGAGACTGCTAGTTATTTATAAAAATACTTTTAAATGTGTTTCCCTGGGAGTCAACGGATAAAAACCATCTTTAGTACAAAATCAGTGGAATTTCATGTTGTAGTCACATGGTATCAGACATTTTCTTAAAAGCACAGCTTACATGTAACTAATATTCTGGAAAAAAGTCATTAACCAGTATCTAATGTTAAATCTTCTAATGAATAATGAGAATAATGAGAATAACATGAACTTTACTTTAGACAACTTAATCAGCTCCCCAACAGCCTGTTTATCCAAAGTATTAATTCATAAATTCTTGGCTCTTGGTATTGTAAAAGTTAATGAGCCCCTGGGCTATTCTAAATATGGAATAAGTATTGAATAAGTACTTATTCAATAAGTATTGAATCGATTTATTCTATAAAATTCAGAGTAATGAGGTCTGACATTTCACCCTAAATGAAATAGACCTTATTTATCATTTTCTACTCAGGTTCTATAGCAGGGAACCTTTTCCAGAATGGACATCAGTAATCAAATTGCCAAATATATGATTAAAATGGTGTGTGTAATATAATAAAAATCAAAAGTTATAATAATCTAAGGGTTATTTGTAATCTAGAAAGTGGTATTGATGCAAGGAAGAATGAGAGAATCATCTTTGTGTCTTTTTAACAATAGCTATTTAAAAATTCTTCACTCTGTGTTTTCATATTTTTAGGTCATTCTCCTGAAATCTCCCTTATAGCCAGTAGACTACTTAGTGGCCCAGCTGGTAATTTCGTTTCTGAAAGACCAGAGAATATAATCTCTTCAGCTCATAATGACAGAACAGATATAGCAGTGGAATTTCCTCTGGATATTAATACTTGTCTGGCACATTATTTTCCCTATTTCATCTTTAATCTACTATGTCTTTAAAGTGCTATTTTCCTGGGTCCAGATTAAAATTTCTTGGATGTTCAGTATTTAGTTGGTGTGTGTGTGTATGTTTGTGTGTGTTCAGGAAGGGCATATGGTGTAAATAACTGACTGTTTAGCTACAAAACAAGCTGAAGTTTTTTCCCCCTTCTCTGGACAGCAATTTCTTTGAAGTAATTTTGTCTTCTCAGAGGGGGAGAGAATCATTATGCTGTACTTCATGTTGAACATGGACTTGTATGTCTGCAAATTGGACTATTGAGAAGCATTAGGATGAAGAAAATATGGGTTGATTTTACCGTGTATGTATTTAATAACTTTCACATGAGGAGAGAACATCACATTAGACCAAGTAGGATTAAAGGCAAAAGTTGGGTAGAGAGGATTTAGGCTAATGTCCTCCAGAATGAAGCATAAGAGAGTCTTATTTGTTGGTTTGAGTGTTGCCTTTTTTCTTAAATTCTTTTTGGTTTAACATATATTTTCCTTTCTTTTTAATTCTTCAAATTGAACATGTTCAGTAAATTTTGTTCAGTGGAAAAGACACTTTTTGCGTATGGTAGTGTAATGGAAAGAAACTTGAACTGGAAGCCTGTTTCCAGGATTAACCTAGAAGAATTTCCATGTTTTTAGAATGGTAAAATAATACACAGAAAAAATACACATCCAGGAGCAAATGGAAAGTTTATTAATAGTAAGCTAAGAAATACAAGAAATAGAAAGCTAAGAAATACACGCGCATGCTCCAGTGGGAGTAAGGGTGCCCACACCTGGGAATCTCTCAGGGGACTGTGTAGATAAAGGGAAAACCAACATGTCTGCCTACGCACATCTGACTATAACAACATGGGCTTTGAAGCGCTGTCCTGTCTTCCTTCTTGGCCCAGGCCTGGGTAAGTTTCTGAAATGTCCTGTTAAATTTCATCTTTCTTGTTCTGGAGAATGTAGGTACCTTCCTCTGCTTGTTTAAAAAAAATCAACTCACACCTTTTTATAGAGTGTTTACTATAGGGCAAATAAGGTTGTGGTATCATAAGAATGAATTTTTGTTGTGTGTAATCGATAAAACGACTCTAACTGGGCTTATAAACAAAAGGAACTTATTGGCTCATGTTTCGGAAAAAGTCCAGGGGTAGGACAGGCTGAAGTGAAGTTTGGTCTGGGCTCTGTGCTTCTGTGACTCTCTCAGCTTTGTCCTCAAGTCACTCAGTTTTGTTCACATGTTGACTTTGTCCTCATACTGTCTTTATTCATGGTCACAAGATGGACTCACATACTTACAGCACATTTTCTCAAGGAGGAGAGAACATTTGTCAAGGCCACTGTGTTGCACCACTCCAGTGGGCACACTTCTCATGGAATGTAGTATGAACCAGGGCTCCCAGAGTGGTATCAATTGTCAACATTGGCAGCTGTGTCTGAGAATACTGGGCAAAAATCTTGATTATCTGTGTTTGGACCAGTGTAGGCCACAGACCCAGCCATGATCCAATCCCTGTGTCAGGGGTCTAGAACACCTTGATTGATTCAGTCTAGGGCCATGTGACCCACCCTGTAGAGAAAGGGAGTGAGATTCATTGGAACCACATGGCTTTCCAAAAGATATGGGGGATTATATTGGAGGAGGAACTGGACAATGAAAGTTGCAGAGGCTTTAATGTTTTGGCTGGGAACTGTTACTTTTGTTCTGTGATGGCTACCTTAAGCACACAACCCCTGTGATGCCCTTCAAGGTTCCCGTCTCCCCTCTTTCTTTTCACTCTTCAAACTATTACATTGGAGTTCTGTCTTCACCTTTCCTGTGAAACAGCTCTTGCCTTGTCAAATCCAATAGAAGCCTCTCAATCTTGGTACACTTGACCTTATCAATATTTGATAATTTAATTACTTCTTCTCGTTCCTTGATTTTCTCCTCCCTTGGTTTTCTTGACATCATCCACACTGATGCTCCCAGTAAAGTCACTCATGATTCTTAAAATGCTTTAAATAGACTCTTTTTTTATGAGTTTACAACATTGTTTTACATTATTGAACTTTCCTTCTGCTTCTAAATAAGAAATGTTTTCCTCATAGAAAGCAATTATTAGCCTGTAACTATTAGCCCATAATATGATTATATAATTCTTATAAAATCACTAGAGATAATTTTGAAAGTTCAGAAAAGTAAAAGAAAATAGCCCTATGAGCCAAAGATAAATATTTCACCTTAGCAATCTATTTAATATACAAATTTTGAAATATGTGTGAGTAAATGGTTTATACAAATTAAAAAAAAAATTTTTTTTCTAGCCCTTCTCCAGTCAGCCCCAGGTGGGCTGGACTTTGGGGAATGGTTCATTATTTTTTTAATTAAGTTTATTTTTAGTTTTTAAAGAAGCTTTAGATTACATAAATGTTACATGAAAATATAAGGGATTCCTATATACCCCATCCACTGCTCCTCCCACACTTTCCCACATTAACAACATCCTTCATTAATGTGGTACATTTGTTACAATTGATGAACACATATGGAAGCATTGCCACTAACCATGGTCTATAGTTTACATTATAGTTTATACTGTCCCACACAGTTTTGTAGTTTATGACAAAATATATAATGGCCTGTATCTGTCATTGCAATGTCTTGCAGGACAATTCCAATGTCCTGAAAATGCCCGCATGTTACACCTATTCTTTCCTGTCTCATCTCTCAAAGCCTCTGGTGGCCACTGCCTTTATATCAATGATAAAAGTTCTTCTATTGCTAGAATAATAATAAATCTATAATAGAATAAAAATCAATCTACTTTATATACAAAAAATTTCATATTATTTTTAAAAACTTTTTTTGCTATATACAAGGGTCATTATAGAAAAACTGAAAAATACAAAAACCTCATCCCCCTGAGATTGCTACTGTTAGCATTTTTTGTATTTCTTTACTTTTGTGGAAGGAAGATGGCATGAAAAAGTTCTTGGGAGCAGTTTATATCTTCATTAGGAGTTCTGTTAATCTTTTCTTTATGAAAAAGTTCCCAATGATTTTGACTGGTCAATATGGGTTTTAATGCTGCAGAAAATCATTACTCAAGCTCCTTTGTGATGGAAATAATTATATGTTGCACTATGAAGCTCTTTGTTTTTGGAGGATTAGTAAAAAGATTTCCTTTATTCTCAGTACAATGTCCATTCATTTAAAGATTTTCTTCATTATTGGAAAGTACTGTCTTACTTTCCCAGCTACTAAAATAAATACTATACAGTGGGTTGTTTTAAAAGACAGTAATTTATTGGCTCATGGTTTTGACACTAGGTATCAGCAAGGTGGTGCTTTCTCCCTAAAGACTATGGCATTCTGGGGCTGGCTGCTGTTGATCCTTGGGTCCTTGGCTTTTCTGTCACCTGGCAATGCACATGGCAATGTCCTTTCTTCTCTCTTCTGGGCTTTGTTGACTTCCAGCTTCTTGCTTCTCTGTGGCTTTCTCTCTCTATGTCTGAAATTTATTCTTCATATAAAAGACTCCAGTAATCCAGATTAAAGCTCAATATGATTCAATAAGCCACACTTTAACTAAAAAGATCCCATTTACAATGGGTTCACACCCACAAGAATGGGATTAATATTAGGAACATTTTTTTCTGGGGTATATAATTTAATCTACCACATGCTGTAACAGATAGGACCAGTTATTGTTTTGTGAGCTATCAAAGAAGACAGGAGATTCCATGTGAACTGTGGGATAAAGGGTGTGCACAAGATAAACTTCCCATTGCTGGAGAAGGAGAGGAAGCATCAGATGAGAAGCTGAAGGAAACAGATGCTTCTCTGTTTCTTGAAATGGAGTCAACTTCTCTCTCCAGGCTGGAGCATCCATCTGACCACAAGTCATCCAACTGGATTTCTAAGTAAGAAGAACACAGAAATCTCAAACAGTGATTATCTCTTATTTTGATTAATTTATATTTTCTGGAAGATTCTTCAGGTAAAATTTTTCAAGAAAGCTTTTGAAGTAATGTGTTTTCTAAACTCCTGTATATTTGAGCATGTATTTTGTTGCCTTCGCAAATGAAGGTTAAATTGGCTGAGTATAAAAGTTTTGGCATACAATTTTCACCTTTTCAGTTTTTTTTTTTTGTTGTTGTTTTGGTAATTGGTATTCCCTCAGGGAGACTAATGCTTAGTATTTGAAAAATTTGCTCCTTGTACTTGTAGAATTTTCTTTTCCTTGCAATTCAAGTATTTGGCAAATAACTTCAGCTATAGGTGTCTTTTTATTGATTTTACCAAAACATGATGAGACTCTCAATATGAGAACTCAGATATTTGATTTTCAATTTGAAAAAGTTTTCTTTAATTATGCATTTGATTATTGTGTTGGATACTGTTATTATGCTATCTTTGTTTAGGATGCTAAAATTTTTACTTTAAATATTCATTTTCCTCTCCCTGCATGTATAATTTTCTCTTTTATCATCATCTCTTTGTCTTTTTAAAAATTTAAACTCTGGTAGTGCAGTTCAAATTTGTTCTTTACAGTACTGTTTTTATTTTCCACTATTTCAGTAATATGTTACTGCTTCCTATAAGAGTATAAATTATATTATTAAATTTAATTTCTTTCAATTTTTCCTTATTTCACATATATTTTATCTAATTTTGTTGACTTTCAATCTCAATTCTTTACTTTTTCCTTCTGTCTATTAAAGACAATGTCTCCTAAAGTTCTGCTGAAGATACCAGACTATGCAAAATGTTTTCAGCTTTCTGCAGCATAGTTCCTCTGTGCCTTCATTAAAAAGCTGCATTTCCCATCAACTGCAGAATTTTCCTTTATAAGTTTTATAATTTTTTTACTTTCTGTTTTCCCCAAAGGCAAATCGTCAGTACTTAGTGTTTCAAAAAACAAGGTGCATTGGTTATCCTTAGTGCTATTCTCTTCCCACTCCAGTGTGCTGAAGGCAACTTAATGTACATAGCTAGCCCAATTAATAGGACTTTAAAGGCTTTGATTGACTTCACTTGGTTATGCTGAAAGGGACTCTTCTTTTCCTTCATAAGATCAAGTATTCTGAAATTAAGGAGGACAAGGGCTGAAAATCTGCAGTTCTCAGCATTCTTTGCAACTAAGACTTTTCTTGACTTCCAGTAGGCAATGCACCACTCACTCCATTATATCCTTTCACTTTTTAAAATACACACACACTCACACACACACTTATATCTCAGTGAATTCCTGGAAGTTGCTTTCTTCATTGTATTATAGGAGACTGAGGTATTGTGGTCAGCAGTTTGGGTGCCTTTAAAAAGCAGCATGCATCTACTTTGGCTGTCAATGAGATCCTGCTGAGACATGCATAAGCTTAACCTCTGGTATGACCTTCCGACTCACTTTGAAGTCTCTTAGCTATATAAACTCATTTGTCTTTCTCCTTTCCCTCTTTTGGTCAAGGTCTTTTTCCAGTTGTTTTGTTAGTTGGTGCTTGGTAGTAATCCCCTGGTGCCGAAAGGCTCATCCCTGGGAGTCATGTCCCATGCTGTGGGGAAGGTAATGTATTTATATGCTGAGTTCGGCTTAGAGAGAGGCCACATTTGAGCCACAAGGAGGCTCTCAGGAGGTAACTCTTAGGCACCCTGTAATACTAAGCTAAGTTTTAATTTCAAGAGTAAAGGTTCATAAGCACAGTCATCAATATCAAGGGCCTGTCAATGGACCCTCCACCTTCACTAGTCATTGCCCCTGTACTCAGGGGATTCTTGCTGTTCCATTAGAGAATTTGGCAGAGCTCCCCAAGATGGGAATTCACTATTCTTTGTTATTGTGTGAATCTTCACCCACTGTGACAATGCTCCATGGACATTTGAACACATTTATATGCCTTATATGTATGACCAGGTGAGCTTCCTCCCATGAATCCCCCATCACTAACACCCTGCACCAACGATCCTCCCCTGCCACAGTTGTAACCCTTCTGTGATCCAAAACCTCTTCGAAAATGAAGCCAATAAAATAGCCAAATACA